>JAGFPH010006135.1:58903-84004 GCA_018207615.1 Philaenus spumarius | reverse complement strand
AATCTTTTACTAGTTTGTTCTTACTCAACTGGGTCAAAATGTTATAACTGTCCTCCAAATTTAAAATTTTTATAAAATTGAAAATTTTTAATAAATTATAAATTTCTTTTCATAACATTTTGCTCTAAGCCTACTTATATACATTTCTTATTAACAATTAACATTTCTTAAAACTACTGAACATAAACATCATAAACTTTACAATTATACAACTTTGAAAATTAACTAATTATAATTATCAGAAATCTAAGCAACACTTTGTTTAATTAAATTTCCTACTGCAATCTCCCTTTACATATTTTTATCTAACTTTACTGTAGTTCCCTATCTGAAGTTTTCTCATAATATTTCTTAATACTGGTAATGTGGAACATTCCTTTTAATTTTGTTGGTCTATCAATATATGCCAATATATAGGTGGATTTCCCAATCTTCTCCTTGATTATGTATGGTCCAGTATAAATCATGAATAGTTTCGACATTTCTCCTCTGACTTGGTGTGAATAACCAGTTTCTTTTAGCAACACCTTTTCTCCTGTCTCAAATTCTACTAATTTATGTTGGTTGTTGTAACGTTGGTTCCTAATTTTTCCTTTCCTTCTAATTCGTTGTCCTTTATTTCATTTGTTACCTCGTAGCCACTATCATAATATCTGTTTAATTCTATCGCATCATATTCTTTCTGTCCAATCAACTCACATCTAATTCCATCGTTTCTTTCCTTATCCATACTTATTACTTCATTCATATCATTATAATTAATTATTATTTTATTTTCGTCGAAATCCAACTTCATTTTTAACTCACCAATACTGTCCATGCCTATAATTACTTCTCTTAATAAATCTGGTACTATTAAACACTGCATTTCATATATTATCTTTCCAATTCTAACATTTAACATTATTATACTTTCAATCCTTCGGCTAACCTTTCCTGTTGCTGTAATGATATTAATTCCTGTTAAGGGTAACTCTTCAAATCTTCCTAACCTGTTTCTATTCTGTATAAACCATTCTTTTTGCATGCATGTCGCATTACTTCCTGAATCGATTAAACCTTTTATATCTATTTCACCTATTTTAATATTTATTTCTGGGTTAAATTCGTTATACCCTCTTCTTCTAATTATCTTGTCCTCCTGGTCACATTCAGTCAAAAATTTTCTATCACATAACACAGTGGTGATTATTATATTGTTTTCAAAATTAGGCCTAAATGATTCTATTAAATTTTCTTCTTTATTAACTTCCAAAATTCCTTTATTTGATTGCACTGAAATATCTTTTAATTTTGATTTATTTTCCCTAATATTATTTATAATTCCAATGGATGTTTCAGTGCTTAACAGTTTAAATTAGGAGTCGCTTCACATACAACTTCCTGTGTCTTCTCTTGTGCCTGTATCATGTTTACATTCCTATTTGTTTGTGGTTCTCTTACATCAGTAAACTTTCTCATATGTACCATGTTTGGTCTGGGTGGGCTATCTTGAAATCTCTGTTGGTTATTTTCCCTTGGTTGCCTATGATATTCCCTGTATCTATATTGTTGTAATTGTGGTCTATTTACATAATTGTTCTCTCTGTGTTGTGGCCTATACAAGTTATTTCTATTGTTGTTATGGTTAAATCCAGTAAAATTTCTGTTTCTGTTAAATTGATTATTTTGTTCCCTAAATGGCGTTTTAAATTTATTTTCTACTTCTGTTTGCCTAAATTTTCTCCTATTCTCTTCAAACTTCCTTACCAGTTCATTTCTCTCTTCAATATCTTCTTCATTTAGAAATCGTTCCATTTCCCTAATCGTGTTTATGTTTTGTATTCGCCTAGCGTCCCTAATTCTGTCGTCGAAGTGTCTCGTAAGTCTCTTAACTATCTCGTCTTCCGAAGGTGTAGGTGTAAGATTCCTCATAATTATTACTTTCTCGATGAAGTATTCTGCTCTACTTAACTTCCCATCTGGCCTATATTTTTCTACCTCTATTCTGTTCCTAATACCGTTTTGTACTTCATCGTTCCAAAATTTCTCAATCACTCTTTCTTTAAAACTTTCTATATTGTCAATCTCTTCCCGTACTATTTGCCACCACCTTGCTGCATTGTTTTCCATCGACAAATCAATGATTTCCCTAATATTTAAATTTTCTCTACCTTCTATGCTTCTCCTATTTTCAATTTTAATAATATGCCTCTCTATTTGCTTTAAGTATTCGATTGGGTTGTTGGACTTTCCGTCAAATTTAGGTATACTGGTATCGTTGTTATTATTTTCACAGCTTACATATAATATTTGTGGATTGCCACTTACATTTTTGTTTTGTTTAATATTTTCCTCGGTTTCGTTTAACCTCAAATTAACCTGGTCCAAATTCTTTCCAATTTCTACTATTTTATTGTAGAAAGTTTGATCTAAATTGTTGATTTGTTTTCCCTGTTCATTTATGCTTAATTTTAAATTGTTTATCTCCCCTTTAGTTGTGTCATTCTGTTTAGTTAGTTTGTCCTCCAATTTCTGATAAGTTTTCTTAATATCTTTTTCTAATTCATCTTGGTTTAATAGGATTTGATTTTTAAATTCTATAAGTTTAGTCTCAAATTTTTCATCAAATTTTGCCAACAATTCTTCTTTAATTTCATAAATTTGACTACAGTTCTCAGATAATTTGTAATCTATTTTACTTTCCAATAGGTTTAGGTTTTTATTTAGGGTTTCTGAATTTTCTGCTAATTTTTTATTTAAGTTTTTATTTAGGGTATCTGAATTTGTAGTTAGTTTATTTTCTAATTTTAATTCTAGCTGGTTTAGTTGGTAGGAATTTTGTTCTAGTTTTCTATTTAAGTTTTCTGAGTTTTGTTCTAATTTTTTATTTAAGTTTTTATTTAAGGTTTCTGAACTTTCTTTCATTTGAAACATCAATTCATGCAACATATTTAGCATCCTATTTTCATCTGTTACCTTTTCTACAGTTTCCCTAACTTCTGGAAACTCTAAATTGTGTTCTTCTTGTGGCCTAACCTCTTCTACCTCAACTATCTGCACTAATTCTCCCTCTACTTGATCTACATTCCTTTTTACCCTAGCATTTCTTTTTTGTTTATCGGATTCTATTTTCCTTTCAGTTTCTTTAGGCTGATCCCTTAATTCATATTTAGCTTGTTCTGCTGCCATTTTATTTAAGATATTTGGTCTAGTGTTAATTTAAATTTCTTTGAAAATATTAATTTGTTTTATAATATATTAACTAATGTTAATATATTTTTAAATGATCCTAAAAGTTGCTTATATTTCTTAATAACTATATGATTGTACACTTAATACGTCAGCACGTTGGTTGCGCCAATTTATAATAAGACAAATGATCCCTTCAAAAAGCCCCACTTGTTGGGCGTCAATTTATAATAAGATCATGATATATTCTCTTTTTAATAATGCCCCACTAGTTGTGGAAGCCAATTTATAAAAGTAGATTCTATTATTCTCTCTTTTATTATAATAATATTTAATGATTTGAATAATAATATATTCTGTAATATTAAGATCAACACTTACTTTAAAAGACAAATGAAATTAGGCCTTTGTATTACAAATAGTTCTTTATTCTTTAACAAGTAGGCTAAGTTTCAAATTATACTTTTACAAAATTATCTGTATTAATATGTAGAGCACTTATTTATAAGATTATTAAATTTATTTTTATGACTCTTAAATCTCGGGTTAAAGGAATCCTGGCCTATTAAATGTACAATCAGTAACAAAATCTTAAATCTATACAGGATAATTATATCTAAAACTAGTTAATGCTACAAATGTTAAAATGTTCTAAGTCCTAAAGGTGTTTATGAAATTACTTTGATTATATTGAATTTTGAATAATTGTTTTCACTGCAAATAAAGTCACTGTTCTTATGGATGGTTAAATGAAATTGGCTGGATATTACCTTATATCAGTTCTTGTTTAAAATGGTACTTTACCAATTATTAGTTTTATTTGAAATGTTTAAGATCCTTTTCTGATCTTGGCTGTAGTTATATTTGATTGATGTTTGCTTTTCTTGAGATTTTTTAATTACTTTTACGCTAAATTATATTTTTGATCCTCAAAGCACGTCTGAATGCTCCCAAGCCTTATATAACAACTGAAAAGCCATTTTGTTCAAATATACCGGTTCTGAAAAAACAGTGCCGTCATGAGAATCTCTAACAATTGTTTCTGTTGCTTAATTACTTTGGTGGCCGGTGTTTTTACACAAAATATATGAAAATTTATTTATTTTGTTTTCTGTTGAAAATGTTTATGTTTTTATTTGATATTCACACTGATATTGTTTTTACAAGTCTTAGTTTATCGAAATAAATAATTATCTGCTTTATCGTAGGATATATAAATGTTTTTATTCACTCGCGCATATAATCGTAGGAACAGCTGTTCAACATTCATCTACGGATGTAATCGATGTACCGTCTGGATTAGCACAACTTGTATCTTTCAGCACATTCGCCAATAACCTCACTTGTTTGATTTTAAACACCTTTCTAATTATTTACAACACCTTGCTTAATTAATAAACTATACACAATTTTGAAATCTAATTCTATTACAATCTATATTACATGAATAAACTTATACGCTAATAAAATTTGAAATGTGAAACATTTCGAATTTTATTTTAGGCTCACGTCTGCTTGTAAATTAAATTTGGTTTGTATATAAAAAAAAAAGGTAAGTTAAGTGTTATTTATTAATAATAAGAGTGTTTATCGTTATTTTATTATATATTTAGTTTCCTGATGTGAATTTATTTGTCCTTTGAATAATTTTGTCTAGATCGAAATTTTGAGGTTAAATTTAGGCTATCTTAATAATATTGTTTTACATTCTTTTAAATTGGTTTGCCAGGATCCTTTAATCTTTTACTAGTTTGTTCTTACTCAACTGGGTCAAAATGTTATAATAACAATGGTAATAATTGTTTTAACTTATAAAATGAAATTTAAAAAATATTTCTTAAAGTAGAATGCCCAGTAGGAACCCGAGCGGGGAAGGTCAGGTAGGCGACCCACCCGTGTCTGTGTGGTAGTAAGGGTTCACTAATCACTCAGAGTCCTTCCCAATTCTTACAAACTATACTTTCAAACTTGTATTGCATTTCTTTTACAAACACAATAAAATACTCCTTTTCTTAAATCAATAGCGTCAAAATAATACATTTTACCGTAACAATTTTATTTTGTGAAAGGAGTATAATATAATTTGATTTTATTGGGAGAGCAGCAGAAGGTTGAAAAATCAGGAGCCTCCCGCTAAATTTGAGAAAGTTTGTATGTAAATGTAAGAATAATAATACATAATTTGTAATTTACATAATACTTATGATAATTTGTATTATTATGTTAAGGATATTGCAGGCACTGGAATTTAAAATGAAGTATTTGTAGTTAATAGTTTGATCCAGTAAAATAATAAAGAGTAATGTTTTGAAAAAACTTTTATGCAACTAATCTAGAATCAAATGATATAATTACAGTAGGACCTTTCTTAACCGGCCTCGAATTAACGGGCCTATCCCATGGAACAAGAGGTTTTTCTCTTACAGATTATATTACTGTACCTGGCCGAAGTCTCAAACATTGATTGTTTCACGGACATTTTCTGGAAAAAAAGCAGGGCGACACAACGTTAGGTGTACAATATGTTAGTGTTGTGGCAGGCAGAACAGGGGAGGGTGAGTTTGATTCCCCTCTTGCTTCGGCTGCAATTGACAAAGCGGCATCCTTTGTTTCTTTTTCTTTGTCTGTTGCTTTGTCGTAACCTTTGCTGAATTTTGTGGGAGTAAAATATGCAATATTATTTGTAACATATCGAGTAATATGTTAAGCAGTAAAAAGATTCAACAGCATTAGACGTGATGAACGAACGAAAATAGAGACTTGGTTGTAAAAAAATCTTTGAAGGTTAAAGAACAGAAAAAATAACTGATATTTAAAACAATGATACAGTATAGGTAAATTTAGTTTTCAAAGTTTATGTAAGTTTAAAATGTTTAATCTGTTGGCGTTTGTTTATGATACATAAAATGAGTTGCAATAATGTCTTATTTGCCTGTCTATTTATGAAATATGTAGGTTATTTTTGAACATAAATCTATGTTTTTTACAGAAACCTCCGATCAACCGGTCAGGGTCTCAGTCCCGACCAGACCGGTTTTACTGTACTATTTGTTTTAACTTTTTATGTGCCTTCCACAGCAATGCAAAGTCAGTGGTCTGTAAATAAACAATCAGACTACAAAAGGCTATAATACTCAATAAGCTAATCATTGAACAAATAATACCTCTTTCAAATATCTGTTTTGTACTTTTAGCTGCTCCACATGTTTTATTTTTTGCTTGGAGTTCTGGTGACCCATCAACTGACCCAGTTGTTGGTCAAGCTCATGTACCTCTTGTTGTGCCAAATTTGTAAGTGTTATTAATTCTTCTTTTTCTTCTTCTAATTTAGCAATACGATCGTACAACTGCAATAGTGAGCTTTCTGGTGCACTAAAACAAAGAATATCCTGTACATACTGGCCAAAATGTTGACTTAAACTACCTTAATCAATACTAGTATTAAAGAATATCTTATTTTCTAAGCTTATGATGATCATTGCAAATACATTTCCCAGTTGGCATATTAACTACTTTATGGCAACAATGTTACACTTCAGCTAAACTGCATTGATTTCCACAAAAGACAAATTAAATTTAAAAATATATTCTGGTGAAGTAGGCTACATAGATTCATGGTTCATTTACACTTGCAGATTTTTTTAAAGGAAAAACAAAATCCTTATGTCCACCTGATAAGTTTTTCAGAATGGATAAAAATATTAAAATTACATAGCACACTAATATGCATACATTCCAACAACGGAACTCGAAAGTATCTAAGATTAAGATATTTACCTTTTATTTTGATCCAATTTCTCCTCCAAGTCTTTAATTTGCCTTTCTTTTTCACAAAATTGTTGTTCCACATATTTAATTTTTCTTTCCAATTGTTCATTTTGTGTAGATATTCTGTTTAACTTGTTGTCTTTTTCTATTGCTTCAGTCTCTAACTTAAAGTGCTTTTCTCTTAAATCAATTAAATTTATTTTTAACATCGATACTAATTCATCGGTTTGTCTCTTTGCATCTTCTAAGGAATTAATTTTTATTGTAAAATCTAATATACATTCTGTTTTGTTCACTATATCCTGGTCCCTTACATTAATTTCTCCTTTAAGGAAAGCTATTTCTTTCTGAGCATCCATTTTTATTACCTCCAAACGGTCAACCAAATTGGTTTTAACTCTAATTACGTCTTGAACTATCTCTTGTTCCATGTTTTCCATACTTCTTCTCAATTCAAGTCTTTCGTTCACAAGAGATTTAACTTTTTCTTCCAAACCGGTCTTGTGAGATTTCAAATCGCTCTCTACACCATTTAACCTTTCGACTTCAGTTTCGCTAGTGAATAACCTATCACTCAAAGCTTTAATAGTTTCTTGCATTTTACTCACAGAGACTTCATATTTCTTACATTTCTCTCTTGCAATTTTAAAGTTATTTTCAAAATTATCACATTTATCCTGTATTTCAACAATTGTTAGCTTTTTTTCTAAATCTGAAATCACCAAATCGTCTCTTTCAGATTCTACTTTACACAATTCATGATATAAAAATTTACTCCTCTCATCAGATTCTTTAAGATTTGCAACAAATTCTTTGATCTTTTTCTGATTGATACTTTCTATTTCTTTTACGTCGTTTAAGCCGCTAAAAATAAAACTTTCTAGTTTTTTTAAATCCAGTTTGAAATTGTTAAAGGCATTACTCAAACTGACTTTAGTATCCACTTGCAATTCCATCTTCGCAGTATCAAAATCCCGAACTAAGTCTGTAATTCTGTCTGTTACAGTTCTGTTTAGCATCTCCAAATTCAACTCTGCTTCTTTGTTAACCCGTCTTAATTCTTCGACATGATTCGATGCCATTTTATTCAAGTCTTCTTGAAGTTTTTTAATTTCTTTTTCCATCTCCAAAAACTTTTGACTCACTGTTTCACAATGTAAAAGTTTTTCAGAAACAAATTCTTGCATATTATTTTTTTCTGCAATCATATGTTGCACATTTTCTTGTAACAGTAAAATTTCTTCTTTCTTTAGTTCAAGCTCTTTAATATGTGTAGAAATCAGTTTGTCTTTCTGAGCATTATTATTTTCGCACAAATCTTCAAGTTTTTTATTTAAAATTTGCAAATCTTTATTTTGAGATTTTAATACAGCGATTTCTGAAATAGATTCTTGAAGCACTCCTTCCTTTAGAGACTTTAACTCGGACGCCAATTTTTTATTTTCATTCCTGTAAAAATAAATTGTTACACTGGTGAGAACTTATCAACAATATCAATGAAAAATAGAAATATACAAAGAAAAATGAATGGTTACATTAGTGGTCACAATTAATTATCAGTTAGTTGTGCTCCTGTGTGCCATGATGTATAATATTATAAAATAATGACAATATAAAAACTAAACACAATAAAATACTAAAAAGGTTTTTGGGTAGTGATCAGATCAAAAAGGCTAAATCATTACATAATTAATTTCTAATAAGTCCCCTATAGTGGTATCAAATCTCATAAATTATATAATAGCCTATATATTACCAATGAACACTTAGCCAAATTCAATATAAAAACAAACTAATCCATCCGAGGTCATTGAACCTAACTTGAGTTAAAGATAATCGAAATTTAGAGTAAACCATGTATAGTAATAATTAGAACCATATTAATTGATATAAACAATTTAGAAAGCAATCACTGAACCCTATATTTCAATTCAATCTTCTAAATAACCATAAACGCGTACAATAGATAAAGATTATCCAACTCCGGCCAATCACTCTTTCTGAGATTTAATATAATTACAATTAATAAATCACAAATTTTATGACCGAGTTAAGCTGATGGTCAAAAGAGACATTTCCAATGAACAATTTCAAGCAATAATTGTAAATTTCAATCATATTAAGATATTTATTTGAATATTTAATGTATAAATTCTGATTTTTGGATCAATGAAATCACATGTTCCTAGTAAATCAAAGAAATATTTATACCCTGTGAAAAATCACAGACAGATTAATAAGATACACATCAGAAATACATCATTTAAAAAAAATACTATATTTTAAAAACAACAGACTTTACCTAGGCCTACGTAACTATACAGAAGGGGATTTTTAACTCGGAAAATGTGTACAATTTATAAGGATTATTTGTTAAAATGTGTTACAGTAGACTCTCAAAAATCCGGACCAATGGGACGGATGGCCGATTCGGATTTCGAAAAATCCGGATATCCCTGAGTCGGGCATAAGCCAGCCGATAAGAGTGATGGAAAATCGCACATATTATCGCCGCGGCGGCATAAGTATCAACTTATGGTACTGTAATGTCCATAATATAGTACTGGATTGCAATTAAATAAAACACAGAAATGAAAAATATTAAGTTTGTGAACAGTCTTGAACGGTTTTAATAAAAAAGAATCTAGGATACATTACTGTACCAAACACTTTAAATAAACATAAGAAACATAGTACATACAAACAACATGGCAAGTTAGAAATTTATTTATAAAACAGAAAGAATGAAAATTTAATCCTAGAGCTTTATTGCAGCAAACTAAAAAATGAACGAACAATTAACGTAATTAACACATCAGCGCGGAAACTTCCACTGCCTTGTGAATCATAAACGATGTCAATTTTGTTGCAACATGGAGCGCCCGAAGGTACAAAATACAAGTCATTTATGCTATGCGGAGTAATCACTTGGGTTTTGCAGATCTTTAAAAAAAAAATATTCCCGATTAGTAGTCCGGATTTATGAGAGTCTACTGTACTGATATAATATATTATTATAAATCAAGAAAGATAAAAATATTATTTTTGAATTGATTTTTATTTTATAATAATCAAATAGTTTAAATGTTATAAAATAGTCAAATGTTGTAAAATGTAGATATGATTTTATAAAACTGTATGCCTATTTGTTAAAATTTGTCATGTATGTATCAAAATAAAGACACAAATATTATCTTTTAATCACTTTTATAATATTACTTACACTTTGACCTACATTTAAATCCAAAGAGCCAGGTGACAACTATATTCATGAACGAGATTGTAAACAAGTCTAGGCTATCAATAGAAATGAACGTTAACCTAAAAACTCGTTACTAACACGATTTAGGCAAATTAGCAAGTAGAAATTATATTAGAGCAATCTTTATAACTATGTGTATATATATATATATATATTATGTAAAAATAACCATAATGTAAATTATGTTAATTTGTAAGATATAAAACACCATAAATACACATTAATCCAAAATAGGCCAACTTTTTATTTATTAAAATACAATTCACATTACAATACCACACAGTACCAAGATATATTTATTATTCAAACACATTCGATAAATTAACAACAAAATTTTATTCAGTGAGACAATAGTGCGAGACATAAATTTAATTTGAAATCGACAATTACATCTAAAAATATCAAAACAAAGCCACGGTGGACATGTTTGTTTACAAAATCAGACATCAACAGTTTTACTCACACGTACAAAAAATCACAGGCTCGGACACAGGGTCCACACCAGTGAAATACACGGACTGAATTCCATGAGCAACAAAACTTTCAATAAAATAATATTTATCTTAGTTTAAGCTCAAATTAGTACCATTTTAGAATATGTAAGTTGAATGTCTAGGACCACTTTTAATAAGAGAACATAAACCAAATTGTAAAATTAAGCTGTCATTATAGCCTAAAGTGTTAATCTAAGGTACCTTTTAAAACCGGAATAACTTTTTGCACGCGCCAGAGAGCCGAACAAAGATAACAGCCAATCAGAAGAAAGTAGGCTTAAAACGTGAGATTCAAGCATCGCTTCGTTAGTCTTAGCGTGGGTTTAAAACAGGATAGTTACTATGAACTTAATAAGTACGTGTTGAACAGTGACTTTCTCAACAATCTTTATATTCTGATTGACGTAGGCAATCAGCGCCCTACAATTTAATAACTTATTTCGAATCTGAACTTTTTATTTCTGCATTTTAAATTATTTCCTATGAAGCGTAACTTGAAACTTGCTTATGCCAGAACAAGCAAAATCGCTCCCCGAGATCTTCAACAAAATGAATAAACTTTGAATTGTATTGTTAATGTATTTGAAATATGTTCATATATTATTTTTGTAATTTTAGTTAATTATTAAACCAATATTGTGCCATTGTACATTGTATAAAGTTTTAATTATTTCAAAACCTCACTAGATTATAATATTAATAGTGTTCTAGAGACTGAAGTTGTACAACTTCTTCTAAAAGCTAAAAAATTAAAATCATTTTTAGAAATAAAATAAAGAGATAAGCATGTTATAAATTGACTCCACAACGTGGGACTTGTAGAAATATTAGTTCCATAAAATAAAAGTTGATAGGAGTAATGTTATACTTTTTATTTCATATTGATATATTAAAAGATTTAGAAGTTGTTAATATTATAAGAAATTAATTAATTAAAACTGTCACACAGTTGAAAATATCAATATAAATATGGAAATTTTACACAAATCTCAAAAGTCTCCTTTTATATCGAGTTTGGGGGAAATTTATATCTACAACACATTTAAATACAATGCTGACAACACTCTGAATGACAGGTTAAAGTATAATTCAAACGTATTGTTTAACACTATTAATTGTATAGGTACACAGAGCCCTAAAAATAAGATAAGCGACATCCAAACTAAACAAATGGGGATGGGATGAAGCTAGCAATCCTGAAGAGGTTAGTTCCATATAACCAGTATGCTCGTAGTTTGTTATTTGTTTATTAATGTTAGACATGTCAATGTGTTGTTTTATTTAATGTTAGATCTGCTATTTGTTATTTATGTTTCGTGTTTTTTGTGACTTGACAATGGATGTACATAGTCTTCCAAAACCTGTTGTCGCCAAAAAGGGATTACAGACCTATTGACGGTGTAAATAACACATTTTAACAAATAGGCCTACAGTTGATAATCCTAGTTGTACACATTTATAGAGTTAAAAATCCCCCTCAGCATAGTTAGGTAGGCCTAAATAAAGTCTGTTGTTTTTAAATAGTTTTTTTTTTTTTAATGATGTGTATCTAATTAATCTGCTGTGATTTTTCACGGTGACTTACTAGTTCTAATCATATATTTATAACAATTTTTACACTTTTACTTTCTCACTATACTATAATAAAGAGAAAGTATAGTGATCGCAAAAAAAATCGATGTTGAGATTTTTGTGGAAATATCCGTTTTGGGACCCCCTGAGTCCAAAAAAGTGGTTTTTACAAAATGTCTGTCTGTATGTCTGTATGTATGTCTGTATGTTGTAATGTCTCAAATCTCAGTAATACAAAACGTTCATTTATGACAGCCTAGTACAATAGCCTAGAGAACCCTATGTCAATATATAAGCAAACACCAGTAACAGTCCTATAAAGAAATGAAAGCCAGATACTAAATTGGAAGCACTATATTTATTATTTTCTGTAAAATTTGTCAAAACCACTATACAAGGACTCAAGATGTTTAAAAACGTATTTAGTTAAGTTATGTCAGCCATTTTTGTAGGCAACTAAACGATTGTAAACACGAGTCAAGTAAAAGACCAATAATGTACCATGTAATTTAAATTATAAACGAAAACATGATAATCCAATGTGTAGAACGTATTCTAAATTTAAGAAAATATTTATAAAATAATTAATAGTTAATTATATACCATAGACTAATATTACTCTTAATATATTCACAATGATTAGTTTAACATATGACACAAGTAGTACAACATACACCAGAATTAAAAAAAAAAGGAAGTAATTATTTAATCGGGTAAATTAAAATTATTACAAGTAAATAAATTTAAGACTTGAAACGCAAGAACAAATTAATTCCATAATTGTTTTGGCCGACAAAGAAATATTTCAGGTATAAAAATCCATCAAAAACTATTTTAAAGTGAAGAAATGAGACGCCATCATAAATCAACAGTGACGTCATGGCGCTTAACCACGGCAACGGAAATAGGCGGAAGAAAAGGAACTCGGCGACATCGTTTGAAAGTGAAGCCAAAAATCAGTAGAATTGAAGAACTAAGCGTGGGTGGACGTAACGAATGCAATGAAGAAGTGACGCCGTTAATTGTTTCATAAAAAGTGTAGTCAAAATGTACAATAACTCGATATTTATCCATATGTGCAACCAAAACTGATAAGTACCTTTTCAAAGAACAGTGATTAAGATTAATATCTACAGGAAATTATTTAAATTAAATGAAAGAACTTACCTTCTTCCTATCCAATTCCTTACGACATCATGTCATAAATTATTAACTTCATGTTTGAACTCATAATTGCGTATATTTTAAATGAGATAATTACAGCAGCACGAGTACCCCTAACCCGAGATTAACTTGAATTAAAATCAAATTTAACTAAATTATGTATTGTGGTGATAAAACAAACTTTATTCTATGAAATTTTAATTATTATACTGAGCTAATTCAAACCGGAAATAGACATTCTTTAAAATAGAGATTCTACATCATAATTGAAATAAATCAAATTCGTTCTTTATATCTTATTATAAACCAAAATTATAAACATTATGTACTAATAGATAAATGATTTAATTATATTAAACCAAAATTTGTTAAAATTAAACTTGTACTTATTTCAAAGATAATATAATTGAGATTGAACTTAGTAGGTTTCAATTATAGTACCTATAGGCTACTACAGTAGAATAAGAAATAGTATTATAAGTTTAGCTTCCGGATAGTGGGGGCCTTATAAAAGGAAAAGAATTAATAGTTACATTATAACTTTGCTCCATAACGTATGGACATTTGAATATCGACAAAAGAAATAAATAAATATATACAAATTTCATAAATTAAATTATAATGTCTGTATGTATGTCTGTATGTATACAAAGCTAGAGAGAAAACTATTCGATCGATTTCAACCAAATTTGCACCAGACATGTCCAGTACGCCTGTATAGATGCACGAAAAAGGGTTTTGAACAATTTTGAAAAACAACCCCCTTTTTGGCCAAAAAACCCCCAAAAAATCAGTTAATATATTTTTTTAAAAAAACGGCTCTAACGATTTTGATAAAATTTGGCTTATTTGTAGCCTTTAATGTGCCCTACCATATACAAAAACCCGCATCTTTCTAAAAATTCTCGTTTAGCTAATAATAATAATAATAACTGATTTTGGGGGGTTTTTTGGCCATAAAGGGGGTTGTTTTTCAAAATTTTTCAAAACCTTTTTACGTGCATCTATAAAGACCTAATTGACGTGTTTGGTGCAAATTTGTTCGAAATCGATCGAATAGTTTTCTCTCTAGCTAATAATAATAATATTTATTAGTTAATCGCCTACTTTAATAAAAGTATACAAAGCTAGAGAGAAAACTATTTGATCGATTTCAACCAAATTTGCACCAGACATGTCCAGTACGCCTGTATAGATGCACGAAAAAGGGTTTTGAACAGTTTTGAAAAACAACCCCCTTTTTGGCCAAAAAACCCCCAAAAAATCAGTTATTATTTTTTTATAAAAAAACGGCTTTAACGATTTTGATAAAATTTGGCTTATTTGTAGACTTTAATGTGCCCTACCATATACAAAAACCCGCATCTTTCTAAAAATTCTCGTTTAGCTAATAATAATAATAATAACTGTTTTGGGGGGTTTTTTGGCCATAAAGGGGGTTGTTTTTCAAAAATTTTCAAAAATTTTTTACGTGTATCTATTAAGACCTAATTGTCGTGTTTGGTGCAAATTTGTTCGAAATCGATAGAATAGTTTTCTCTCTGGCTAATAATAATAATATTTATTAGTTAATCGCCTACTTTAATAAAAGTATACAAAGCTAGAGAGAAAACTATTTGATCGATTTCAACCAAATTTGCACCAGACATGTCCAGTACGTCTGTATAGATGCACGAAAAAGGGTTTTGAACAATTTTGAAAAACAACCCCCTTTTTGGCCAAAAAAACCCCAAAAAATCAGTTATTTTTTTATAAAAAAATGGCTCTAACGATTTTGATAAAATTTGGCTTATTTGTAGCCTTTAATGTGTCCTACCATATACAGAAACCCGCATCTTTCTAAATATTCTCGTTCAGCTAATAATAATAACTGTTTTTTGGGGTTTTTTTGGCCATAAAGCGGGTTGTTTTAAAAAAAATTTCAAAACCATTTTACGTGCATCTATGAAGACCTAATTGACGTGTTTGGTGCAAATTTTTTCGAAATCGATCGAATAGTTTTCTCTCTAGATAATAATAATAATAATAATATTTATTAGTTAATCTCCAACTTTAATAAAAAAACTCTCCTACACCACCCTACAAGTCACAGTGAATCTGCTTAGTAATTTAAATGTATTTGTGAGAAAGTATGTGCCAGTTCCTGGTACCGTTTATTTAATTTTAACTACCTTAAATTGTCAAAGATGGTTTCCTCATTCTTTGAAACTCTGCCGCTCTGTGATTGACTCCGTGGCCGTTGTAGAGGTGTTGTGCAAACTTTGCGTTTCAACTGAGGCTGTTAAAAAATAAAATAAGACAACTTATTTAGCAAATGCAGAAAGAAAACTCGATCTACAGCGAACAAATATATTATAACACAATTCAGAAAAATAATTTTAAATTAATTAGGGTACCTGTTTTTATTAAATTATAATTTTATGAGCACACGCTTATCAAATGGTTTAACTTGGAAACCACCATTTAGAAAACAATAACTTCAAAATATAAACACTCTGAAGCTAACGAGAACTAATTTGGACAAAGCCTTGTTCAGGTTAGCCAAAATAATTTCAACAGGTAATTTATTAGAAAATGAGAGTATAGTATTGAGCATGGAAGCCTGTCAAAGTTAGCTACACTCCGGTAGCGCTTCCGACTGATCGTACTGTGTCAGTTCATAAGCAAATATAAATCGAGTTTAAACTTATATAGAATTAAAATGCATACAGTATTTAGAACTTCTACCCCGAGTTTCAAGTTAATATCTTAAAAATTGATCAATCTAAAGCTACCTGACTTGCAAACGGCTTCAGTTTCGACAATTTTCAAAATATCAACTTGAAACGTTTTTTACAAGACAAATTATTAATATAAGCATAAAAAGATAAATGGAACGTATTTACTATTTACATTTAAATTATAATTTTAGACATTTGTCATCAAAACAGGTTGAGCTGCTGCAGATTAGTAATGTTTTAAAATATCGCTTTTAAACTAGATATAACAAAAACAATTATATTTTTAACTTCTGTACCGATTCCAAGATGATATGTTAAAAAATATTGAAAATTGAGTAGCTAAATCCATAAAAATAGTACACTTTCTTCAAGTGCTTCGCGTTTAATAAAGTACATAACAAAAACAGTTCGTAGTTCATTGTTACGGATCATATTTACAATGACATGCTTAACATGTTTTTTTAAACAAAGTTGCAGATTGATGAAACTGGAACAGATCAAAGTGCATTGGAGCGTTCCCGTTCAGTAAACCTAAAATTATGATGCACGTTAATACGTCTGAAGGAGCAGCTCTAGCTTGGCCAATTTTTGAACTGCCACTGACTTAAAAAACTTTTTTTTAAATAGGTTCATTAATCACAAAAATGGAGATCGTATGAAATAAAACAAGTCGATAGTGCCCAAAACGAAATCACTAGCTCTCATTTCATATAATATAAAATATATACATTTTTAATAGATTTAAAAATGCGTATTTTTTGTATGGGGTGAACAAAATTTGATATTTAATTTTTGTATACATACATATTTAATATAAAATGATCAAGACCATTCAATAGAAATGTTTAATAGATTTAGTTGTAGGCCTCTGTTTGGACAAAATATTTTTAAAAGCCTTAGTTTCACAGTTAATAATTTTAAAAAAACCCGTAAGCAGTACTGCCGCATTACTATAGCCGAATTTTCTTATCAGGAAATAACTAGTATTAAACAATGGGAGTTTTCTATGAGTTTTGTTTCTTGTTCGGAGAACTGTTCCAAAAATACCTTTACATAGGATTATAGCAAATTGAATTACCTTTCGAATGATATAGCTCACAAATTGTACTTGGGCTTATGAAAGAAGGTATAAATGGTGCAATTACCTTACATGCATAGTGAAAAAAAATCATTTATCGGGAGCTTTCAATGAATTTTGTTCTGTGATCTGTACCTAAAATACCTTTGCACAGGATTGTAGTAAATTTAATTGTCTTTCGAATGATATAGCTCACAAATTGCACTCGGGTTTATGAGTGGGATAAATTGCGTAATTACCTGACATTGATAATGAAAAAAAAAACATTTATCGGGAGTTTCCTATCAATTTTGTTCCTTGTTCCAGAGACTATACCTGAAATAGCTTTGCACAGGATTATAGTAAATTTAATTGTCTTTCGAATGATATAGCTCACAAATTACACTCGGGTTTATGAGTGGGAGATTGCGTAATTAAATTACATTGATAATAAAAAAAAAATTTTTTTTTTAAACATTTATCGGGAGAATCCTTTCACTTTTGTTCCTTGTTCCGGGGTCTGTACCTGCAATATTTGTGCACAGGATTGTAGTAAATTTAATTACCTTTCGAATGATATAGTTCAAAAATTGTACTCGGACTTATGTGTGGGAGAAATTGCGCAAAAAACCAGACATGGTTAATGAAAAAATCATTTATCGGGAGTTTCCTATCAATTTTGTTTCTTGTTCCGGGGACTGTACCTGAATTACCTTTGCACAGGATTGTAGTAAATTTAATTAGCTTTCGAATGATATAGCTCACAAATTGCACTCCGGCTTATGAGTGGGCGAAATTGCGCAAAAACCTTACTTGGATAGCGAAAAAATCATTTATTGGGAGATTTCTATCAATTTTGTTCCTTGTTCCGGGGAATGCACCTGAATTATCGTTGCTCAGGATTGTAGTAAATTTAATTATCTTTCGAATTACATAGCTCAAAAATTGCACTCAGGCTTATCAGAGGGAAAAATTGCTCAAAAACCTTAAATTTATAATGGAAAAATCATTTATCGGGAGCTTCATATCAAATTTGTTCCTTGTTCCGGGGACTGTACCTGAAATACCTTTGCACAGGATTGTAGTAAATTTAATTACCTTTCGAACGATTTAACCCAAAAATTGTAATCGGGCTTATGAGTGGGAGAAATAATGTAATTTCCTCGCTCTAACTTTGCCATTTTGGTTTGAATCATATAGGCCGCCATTTTGTGTCAAATCGAAAAATACAAAAATCAGTGTCTGGGAAATCCTAAAAGGACCCTTCCACTAAGAGTTCAGCTATTTTGAAGCATATTTACTACCATTTTATCAAGGTGGGAAAAACCCATACTTACATACCCTCAAATCCCTACCCAAAAATAATTAATCGGTATAACTCCACCACTTTGAATCGGATAGAATAACAAAAAAAGTGTAGCCTATCTGAAGAATTCTACTAGGATCCTTTCACCAAAAAATCTGCAATTTTGAAGCATATTTACTACCACTTTCCAATCCGGGAATAAAAACATATATATATATAAATTAAAGAATTTTGAGTAGTCTCCAAATGGTCTGAAACTGATAGAAACGAAGTTTTACCCTCCTCCGACCAACCGTTTTCAAGTTGGGTCGAGTGTAATAGCTCTCATTTTTTCAAAAATTCAGCTAATAAAGATTTAACCCCCCATGTTAATAGCACTGTCATGGCACACTGAATTTGGTATGCATGGCTCAATTAAGTATCAAGGTTTGTGGCTATAACAGATATGCTGAACTAGGTAAGTAGTTGAAGTATAAGGTAGATTTTGTATCAGGTTTAACAGTCCAAATTGAGCCTGGGCCAGTGTAATTGAGATGAAAACTTAAACGCATGTTCCTAGTTGTTTGCCTATTCCAGTTTTGGCTGGAGTAATAATGGTTTGGTCCTCCTGGCCCACATTTTACTTTTACTACTAACACTAGTCCACTATGTTCCAAAATTAGATGTGAATTCAGGTATTATGATCATTCGCAAACGTTTGTGGCAGTACCAGTTTAAAAATACCAAAGAGAAGAAGCAATGTGTAGCCAGACAGCTTGTTATTAGGAACTCTATCGCCTTCCTAATTAATTAATTCCTAGTTAATTATTTGATATCATATTATATATTGATACATACAATAATTACACGTGGAATTAATTATTTAATTAAGCAAAAAAGATATTAATAAAATGAATTCTGCAGCTTTATTGTTGTTTATATTAATATTATTGTTTGTTATATTCTTTCATATTTAACACACTGTTTTACTGTTATCTTTTGTCTAATTGTTTTGTTAGTTTTTATGCCATTTGATAGGAAATTAAACAGGATTATATTATATATATTTTTAAATTGTTTCGTACAAATTTACTGTTTTAGTTATTCTTATTAATAAATGTTAAACCACCAGAATTTTGAGAAGGATTATTGGATCAAGCCAGTTATTTGTCAATACATAGGTCTTGACATAATTATGTGTTGTTTCAAGTTTGAAATCAATCAATTAAACTGTGTTAGATAAAAATTATTTAGTAAAAAAAGGTGGCTAAACGGAAAATTTTAAGACATATGATAATTGTAACTTCTTTAACCCCTTTCAGTACCAGTCATTTTTTTGCATGCACTACCCAAAAGTGCCAGGCATTTTCTCCCATAATGTACCCAAAAGTGCTGTCCTAGTTTTAGCTAATTTGTAAGGATTTCATAAAAAAGCTGTATTTTTGTTATTTGATAAGATATCATCATGATTTTTGCTTTGTTTCCTTCTAATAGATCTATAAATAATATCTACTACTCTAAACACCTTTATAACATACAAAAAAAATTAGAAAAAATAAAATTGCTTAACTTAACAAAACTTTTTGATAAAATTTCCACTGTGTACGGTATGAAGAAAACAAAAGAAGAAGAAATATATCACTTGTACCAATTCAAATATTTCCCTAATTGTAAAATAAATAAGAACAAAGCCAAAAATATGTATTAGAGTGAGAGAGATAGAAAGTCAAATGGGAATGCCATTAATTTATTTAATACGTCATACCAAAGACGACACGCCTGACAATTATGCGCAACAGTATATTCTACAACAAAAACTTAAGACCAATTCACGATCTTCAACTCGATTTCATTAAATTAAAATTACATAACGAAACTTTATTAGACCTATATTTCCTACATCAAAAATATTCAAAACTAAATTCTCCATCCAGGAAAATTAGAATATCAACATAAAACGAAGTCATTCGATGAAGATTTACGTTTAAACTCAATTAGGCCGATTTAATTACAAATCGAGCGGAAGACGGCAGAATAAATCCGACTACAAGAAAAATACATTCTTATTAGAAAATTAAACAAGGCCTATGAAAAGAACCAAAATTTTTCCATCTTAAATGTCTTTGGTCAAAATCAAAAATAAATACCGCTACGCTATTAGAAATATGAAATCGAAGTCCGACCGACAAAATTCCGTCTGAGACAGACATGTTTTTTTACTGAAGCTCCTCCCACAAACGCTGTGATTGGTCCACGCATTTCTTGCCACCGTATGTAACCTGATGCGAAGAAGAAGAAATATACATTTTATAAATTAAATAATAATTGTAATAACTAGTTATTTAAGTGTTTTCTATAATTTAATAGTTTAAAGTCGTATTAAACTTAATTGTAAAACATTATTATATATACCAAAACAAATCCACCCAATTAAATAAAGACACAATTCCATTAATCTCACTTCACGACTCCCAAACACCATTACATTAACAAAACCCAAATCCCAGAAGATATGAAGATTCATCAGGCGTTAAGAGCAATTTCCTGGAAAGGTAGAGAAGCCCCAAAAGATTATTGTTGAGTTGGCTATAGTAGATATATATATATATATAGATTTACCAAGAACCTTTGAATGTTAAAATTAATCGTAAATTCAGTGATCCTTTATAATACTACACATCCATTTCAACTAAATTAACCTTTTTCGACGATTCAATATGATTTTGCTTTCATTAACATTTGTACATATTTTAATTGTGTTACCTATTATCCAATTTGTTTTTATTTAAATCCTTTGGGAAAAAGACAGCACCAACCTCCTGAGTTAAGATCTTGTGTCTCTAAAGACTATTGAACAATAATTAATAACTTATTTGTCATTAAACGTAGTATTACAATCTAAACGATATTGTTCTCTTATTTTAATAATAATAAAAAAAAAATATTATTTTAATGTATTACCTGTATGAGTAATTTGTCTTACAATTGTAACCCTTGTCGACCACATTTTATTTTAATATAGATATATTTGTAAAAGCAGTTGCAATTTAGTACACTTGAAAACTTACACATCACTTTAAGACACATTTTGTTATATACTTGTGTTCAAAATTTTAGCCCAATATCTTGCTAAATAAAAAAGTTACACTACTTTTTTGAAACAAGTTTTAATGTTTTTTTTTCGGAAACTCTAGTATTAGTAGTAAATAACTTAACCCTCAAAGTGGCAGACTGCAGTCTCTCGGACGCAAATGCAACACGCTCGAACCTTAGCGAGAATTTGCATATATTTGCATAATCGATAATTTAACCCACTTACAATAATCCAATCGTAATAAAACTGGCACCATTGGAAAGGAAATGAATTAAACTTTAATTTTTGTATTTACAACTTTTTCGTAAAACGTATATTTACATACGTAATCATCGTTTTAAAATATGCATATTGTGTTACAGCTATTTCCGCGGGCGAATCTGCATACAATTGTACTGTTATTTCCCACTTCTTCAACGTTCAAGACTATCTACACAAATATTTCTTTGGCTAGTATAAAGATACCATTGAATTCGTCAAGATTTTATCTTTCTGTTGGTGCCTTCTAATGAGATGTCACTATAAAAATAGTATATTTTCCAAGCATTACTGTATAAACCCTTGTGATTGGACAGTTTTTCAACCAATGAAACAGCCCATTTGTCAAATGATTTTACTCCTACCATATCAAATGTTTTGACAGATTTCTTTACACCATTTTGTACAGCAAAGTCTGAATTTTTAACGGTGGGAATGAATCCAGAAATAACCGGTTTTTTGTCTGCCTAGACGACAAATGAAATGTACATAATTATTACGTTTTAGTGAGAAAGTCTAGCGCGTGGGTTCCCACGGTATTCAAATGTCCCATTATATACGCAGTGTGTAGACTGGCGACTTTTCATTAGATTGATGTCATTTTGTTATTTAAATAAATATAACTCAAACACTTTTGTGAACTAAGGAAAGACAAGTATACCGTTCTTTTCTTTGATTTATCCTCTACACTTTGTTATAATAATATTTCTTTTTTAGGCAAAGCATATAATTATTAGTAAATGACGTTACAATCTAGGGCTAGGTTTGTTACCAGTCGTGTACTTGGAACATAAAAACTGTTTTTTTCAAAATAAAAAATTTGAAATTGATAAATGTTTTTATACAGTTCTATTTAGAACTAAATTACAAAACTTTTTTACGCTTACGAAAAAAATACAAAAAAATGTTTACTATTTGTTATGTAGGCCAAAAGTTGAACTTTTTCCTTTCGTTACTAAACATTTTTTTGTTTCTTGAGCAAATAACTTTTACAATTTCAAAAGAAACTAATTTTTAGTGGCATATTTGAATTCTTTGAAGGTTTGTCTAAAAAAAAGGTATTGAACACTTTTCGATTGGGGTTCATTTACTATTTTTGGCGAATTTTTAAAAATATGCTTGCAAAACACTATAAACGGGCATTTTAATTTCAGCTTTAACCATGCCAGTTCTAGGGTTAAAAAAATCGGATATTTCAAAAATATTTAGCACATCAAACAAAAATAACAAATTAGTAAAAGAATAATTATGAATTGAAACACTTAAATGTAAAACAAAATACTTTTGTCATTATCACTACCACTTTCAGACACAGAAATATCAATCACAAAATTGTCCTCAAGATATTCTTCCACCACTAATTTTCTCACGGTACTCTCACTCAAGGGTGATCTTGATCGATCCATTACATATATTTAAACATTTACAGAAATCCAAAACAATCAGATACAACTACGTACAGAATATAAAACTAAACAAAACAAACAATAAAGCACAAAGAATAATTGTGAAGCTGCTGACTTGACAATGCACAGCCAACTCGATTGAATTTTCACTCTTAGTCTTGATCTGTACATCGATTTTATATACTATCTAATACGTAAAACAGAAAAAACTATTCTTTCTTAGCAGATTGATATAAAATATTAACAATAATAATAATTTTTTCCTAACGTCTAACGCAATTGGACGTTGGCATTTCTCACACATTTTCAAACGTCCTGTCCAAGCGGACGTTGGCACTTCTTGCACGTTTTGAAACGTCTGGTTAAGCAGGACTTTGGCGCTGAAAGGGTTAATTGTAAATGATCCAGTAAACACATAGGTGAATTATTAGTAGGCCATTATAATAAATGATTTACTGCAATATAATACTTGGAATATCTTAATCTAGAGTAAAGCTACTTTCTATTTGAAATTAAACACATATGTTGGGTTACAAGTAATATAGATTTGTTTTATTTGAATTATAATGATATTAACATTGGTTTACAAAAGTTTTGTTTTCAAGTCTTTTCACTGAAGTTAAGGTTTGATATTTCTAAATTTGTTAATGTTTGCCATAGGCTAAAGCTCAGTCTAATTATAAAAGAAACGTTCTAAGTTATATTGAAAGTCTTAATATCTCTTTAAAATGATCATAATGTCTATAATAATAATATTAATCTCGGGTAGGTAACAGGCATGGACTTGAATTGGCTATTGTTCATATCGCATATTGAGTTAAGAAAAGTTAAAATTGCCAAAGATAGCATCATTAGGTTTTGAAATCGGTTTGCTTTAGATTTGAAAGTTTTGTTCTTTAAAGTTTGTTGTCTATTAATTCGATGTAATCTGAAGTATTATTAGAACAGGTATACCACATCTGTTTCATTGTTATTCACTAAATTTACTACTTTGGAATTGTTCACACTTTTTAAAGAAAACTGGATAGTTATAAATTTATGTCTTCATGGTACTGGCGTCGGTTTCAGAGTCCCATTTGAATCTGCACTTATTCTCCGCGTCCTCCTGTAGTTCGCGTGCAACCGCTGCATGTACTAGCGCTGCTGGTTCATTTCTGATATTTCTGTTGGTTATTCCGTCTAGTGTACAGTCTTTCTTCAACACTTTGAAAGGTGTTAATTATATCGTTTACGGTGTAAACATTTAATTGCTTTCTATTTCTTATCTGAATTTTTATAATTACTTTGATGCTAAAATATTATTTATAAAATTAATTATTTAAATCGCATCACTTTTTGAAAATCAACTTGACTCTTCGCGCCAACCAAATATGGCGGTTCCGGCCTACCTACAATGCTTGTACTAATTATTATAATTATTTCTAATACATTTGACCTAAACTAATACTACTTTAAGGTCTAATTATTCCTAATAGATATAATTTTGTCGATTTCCACTGTGTTCTAATAAGTCTAATATTTATTTACATTTACATTTTGACTTGCCTACGTCATGCATGGATTGATTCAGAAAACATGGCATCGTATTGTTTTGATATGTCAATTGAATTATGTTATCAGTATGGATTTTACTATTTCATAGAAAACATGGCGTCGTATTGTTTTGATATGTCATCTGTCAATTGAATTATGTTATCAGTATGGATTTTACTATTTCATACGCTTAATACACTTCAGTTAATAAATAAATAGTGAATATAATTATTCCTTGTGTGTGATTTGTTGTGACTAATGGTCTGTGTTTAATATTTACATTGAAAGTTCTATGCTATGGCCGAAATTAGGTTATA
>JAGFPH010006135.1:28805-44843 GCA_018207615.1 Philaenus spumarius | reverse complement strand
GGACATACGCTGTTGTACCCTATATTACATTGCGTTTTATAAAATTAACGCAAATAATATTCGGGCATCGTATTCTTTTGCGTACATTAGTCATTGTATTTTAAATAGTATTTGAACAATGGTAGTTGATAAAATTGGCACAAATGGTTTTCAGGCATCGATTTTTTCGCGGAAATACGCTGTTTTATGTTACATTGCGTTTTAATGCCGGCATTTAAAAAAATTTACGCTAATAAATTTTATTTATAACGCTGTGCGTTATAACTGCTTTATCTAATTTAATGTACCGACAAGACGCGGCGGTACATTCATGTGGACGCGGCGGTGACGCTGTCGCTCGTGAGCACCGATCTCATACTAACTCCGATTTAACTAAATGCTTCCGCTGGACGCAACTGCCGAATTGCCGAGTGTCGCTCGTGCGAACCAGCCCTTGTAGTCCGAACGAGCGTATTTGTAGTGTTGATAAGCCATAAATATATAAACTTTATTTCTTGGATTCGACAAAATGTTCGGGAAAAGTCGGGAAAATGTCGGGAATTTTATATGGGAAATTTACTAGACACCCTGTTATTGTTTCCAAGTAATTTCACTGCTCTAATAATGTTAATTAACAACGTTTAGGCCATTAATTACAATTCGAACTTTTTAATCACATTTTAAAAGGAAACTTTTAAAGTTGTACACGATTCATAGTAATATGCGATGAGTTTTTTCTTGATTATTTGATTCCCTTTGATTTTCTTATGATTACTATAATATTTTAATTTGAACGTACCTTCAACTAAATCCCGTTTTGAGTCGTATTCCAACCCGTACTTCATGCTCATTTCATCAAACATTAACACAGTTTTTTTTTCAATTTCTGACATGAATTGTGCTTTGTTTTGTATGAAATGCAACAACTCGCCGCAAATACCAGCTCTAAAGGTACAAACAGGGTGGAGCCGGGATGTACGCTGGTAGCCGGGATGGTAGCTTACTCGCTTACTAGATGAGTACCTGGCTGGAACGAGGGGGTCACACAATAGCGCTGTACGCTTATACGCTTAGTAGCTTGTTGTCGTTCAACATGGAAGCACTAGATGAAATGCTGCTGCTTGAAAGTAACGCTATGAAGTGGTTTTTAATGTTAAATGACCGTGAGTTTCAAGTGCATCCTGTCAACATGGAAAGAGAAGACTATGGTGAGTTTTATCACCTGTACAAAACATTGAGAAACTACCCAGAAAGGTTTTCTGAATACCTTCGGATGGGCATTGAAACATTTGATTACATCGAAGGTTTAGTATCGCCCAAACTGCAGAAGAACTGGTGTAATTTGCACTCCAATCCCATTACACAGGAGGAACGGCTCGTTGTAACCCTGCGTTACTTAGCGACTGGCACATCTTTCAAGAGCCTATCTTTTTCATTTAGGATGGGTGCTTCAACCGTAGGAAGTATTGTAAAAGAGACTGTCGAAGCTTTGTGGGAGGTGTTGCAACCTATACATATGCCGGTACCAACTGCAAAGGATTTTGAAAACATAGCTAAAGATTTCGAACAAATGTGGAACTACCCAAACTGTATAGGATGTATAGATGGTAAACATGTGAGGATTATTGCACCAGCAGATTCAGGCACAATGTTTTACAACTATAAGCATTTCTTTTCGGTTGTTTTACAAGGTGTGGCAGACAGCAACTATCGTTTCACTACTATAGACGTAGGAGGTTTTGGCAAACAGAGTGATGGTGGAACATTCCGTACATCCGACATTTATCAAACCCTTAAAAACAACGACCTTCAGCTTCCCTATAAGACTCTACCTTTATCAAACATTCAAACTCCTCTTGTTCTACTTGGAGATGATGCTTATCCTTTGATGGAAAATCTAATGAAACCCTACAATGAGGCTAACCTACTACCCGATGAAGAAATGTACAACAAAAGACACTCGAGGGCAAGAAAATCGGTGGAATGTGCTTTTGGAATTTTGTATGCCAAATGGAGAATATTTTCAAAAGCAATAGAGACAAAAGAAACAACTGCCGACAAGATAATAAAATGTTGCTGTGTGTTACAAAACGCAATAATTGACCGTGAAGGTATCGAACATCACTTGAAGGAGATTATACCATTTCCTAGCAAAATGACTTTGAACCATGGTTGTGTTAGAGGTCGTCATCCAACACATGCAAAACAAGTACGTGACTTACTGAAAATGTATTTCAGTGCGAATCCTATAGAATTTAAAAACTGAGAACAAGGTGCCATGAGAATCAAGAGAAACAAGTTCTATAAACTGTTTTCATTTAAGTTTTTCAAACAGTTTAATTTTTATTTTGTTTTTTCATTTTACTTTTTAATCTATACTTTACTATTGAAGGAGCTTTGAATTGTAAATAAAATGTATCTTAATTGATCTTAAGAGCTTTAACTGTGACGGAACACAAACTGTGTGTAAAACCTCTGGTAAATGACATGTGTAATTCAACACTTAACAACTTTGATAACTGTATTGCTGTAATATTGTTGTAAATAAATTTCTGGTGAATAAATTTGATTTGTTTATTATTTTAATATCTTGTTACTACCTTCATATTACGGCCCTCAAAAAAAAGTGTTTCGTTTACGGTAACTAATTGATAATTAGTTTGATTATACGGGTTTTGAAATTTTACTAGTGTTGATAATTACTTATCATTCAGACATGTCAATTTTTAATCCTAGGCTGAAAATTATAACAGCTTTCAGTAGCCCGAATGTTGTTATTGAAGCTGTGACTCTTGATACACTTTTTTTGAACCGTATGAAGGACCTCATTTCAATGATTTAATTCTTTCAGAAATGATAACTTTTTAATGTTATTACAAGTATTTCTAAATTACAAAATTCAAAAATAATGAAAAAATAACGAGGATATAAATACGTAGGCATTTGTTACAAAATGTTATTTTAATAATCAATGATAAGCAAAATTTTAACAGAAAATTACAACTGCATAAACCAATGATAGGAACTGAAATCACATCATTGAAGGTCACATCAATTGCTGCAGGTCAATGCATTGAAGCCAACGAGCAATTGTTGCAGGACCGGGTAGAGCAAAACCGTCATTCCTCATTTGATCATACATCGCAGGAGATTTATACCTATGATATAACAAATGAAATATTTTATCAACAACTAGCTGACCCGGCAATGCTTTGCTATTGCATGATTTAAGCATGTAAATAAATACTTAGATTAAATTAACGAACACAATATTTAGTGAGTGTATATAAAAAACCTTTCCTTGTTTTTTGAGAAATTAAAAAATGAATAGTTAAAATATTTGTAAATAGCCGCCATTTTCCAACATGGCGGCCAACTTTGAAATTTCTTATGGAAACTCTTATTTTTTATGACAATATTTTGTACAATGTAATGTTAAAAAGCTGTTGCAATTTCACAAATACTTTATTTTATACAAAAACGTATCTTTATAAATACATGCGCTCATAAATAAATTTTCTTACACACAGTGGTTGCGTTGGCGATTTTTTAACAGTAGTAATTTAAGTACGTTTTTTTGTATAAAATAAAGTATCTGTGAAATTGCAACAGCTTTTTAACTTTCCATTGTACAAAATATTGCACTCTGAGTTAAATTTTATTGTTTGCAAATTGAAAAGAAGCCTATTTAATAATTTTTGAAATAAGAGTTTCTGGAACTTTCAGCGCTCCTAGCGGCTATACGGTTAAGTTTATCAAAAAAACACCAAGAATAAAAAAAGTCTTAAAATTTCATGTAAAATCCAAATCCAAATAGGGGTTTTCATAAGAAATTTCAAAGTTGGTCGCCATATTGGAAAAATGGCTCAGTTTTTGGAAATGTTAATATTGTATTTTTAATGTAAGGGAAAAAGTATGGAAGGTCCCCCATTTAAAGAATGTTGTAACTTTTATAGTTTCTGAGATGCCAATGGTGGCCCAATAAAAAAAATCACCCAGTATAGAGATATTGGTTATCAAATAAGCTTGAATGTCTCTAAATCTGAAATCTGTAATATTTAATTGAAATTTGTGGATTAGGCTACTCTGATAGCAATGTACAGTGTAATGGATTTTTTGGGTGAACTAATCACATAGCCTGCCCTCAATAATTTAACTTTAAGCTTGACTTGTTGCACCAGTGAAAGTTATAAATAATTGGTGAATGAGCTAAGCGAATTCGTCACCCACAATATTCCCGAGTTTAATTCCTACAATTACATCGTGGCTGCTACGTTTTCGTACCTGCGCCGATGATGATGCCCTAGCTTTTTATTGATGTTGAACTCATACTTTAGCGTTATACAAAAGAAACATATATTATCCTTTTCTTCTCATAGCAAATTATTATGAAATTCTATATTAGAGATAGAGCAATTTTAAACATGTCTATGGATAAGTATTCCAAAAGGAAATCCTGTATCCGCTCTGCCCCTGCTCTCAAGTGTGTATCGTCGCTAAACGGACTACACTAGGCCGACTTGATTTTGCTTATGTTCTCACATCATCAGTAACCGTTCAGGTTCCTTTTGTTTTTTTATCGAGTACTTTTATCAACTTAAATTGGAATTTAGTTCAATACGTATGGCACAGTTAACTCTTCCCGTGTGATAGCAAGATTCATAGTAAATATGCGATGAGTTTTATTTTTTTATTATTTTGAGCCTCAATTTTGCGTTTTCACTCATTTGACTAACGACAACTTAAAAACGGATTGAGATATTCAAAAACGGATTAAACCATCGTTTTTTTCGTCAAATTTTACATTAAAATCATGTATCACACGACTACCTTCCCATTAAAAAAAAAATGAAATTCATTCCAAGATGGTGGACAAAAATTTCAAACTCACCAAAAAGTGGTTCTTTAATGGTTGTGAATAACTGCTTTTATTTCTACCTCATAAGACTCGTACATTTTAAGATATTAAGCTGTTCCCAGACATGTGTACCACCCTGTATTTTTAGCATATATTTATAGCTATATACAGCTAAATTCAGGCATTATACCTTCGGCCTCGTAATTTTCAATTTGTGATGAACATGTTCAGTCCTTTTACTTGCATTTGCATAGGCGTAACGAGAGTTGACTCATGGGGGGGAGGGGGGGTTACCAATTTGTGTTCACTCATCGTATTCCAACCCGTGCTTCATGTCATTTCATCAAACATCAACACTTGTTTGGAGTATTTTAATGACTGTCCTTGGTAAAATTGTTTGCTATAAACATTCAGTTAATTTAAAAAATATATAAAAACACAAAAATACGACCATGTAGCCTAATTTTTTTATATACGACCATGTAACTCACGTTTTCGAGTTATTAAAAACCCAGAACAATCCTCCAAATTGTTTTGTATTACTTTATTGAATACAAAGCGATGGAGAGAAAACTGTTTTGAAAATCGTTTCAGTTGTAATATTAAGACAGTAATTTGAGAAACATAATAGAGGACACGGTAAATCAAATTTACCGCACTGAAAAAATATTACCTTATTTCACGGTTCTTCTTAAGGAAAAAATATGAATTGAGTGCTGGACTGGATTGAGTAGGCCTATTATATTTAAATAAAATGAAAATCTAAATATTTAAAACAGCTAAGGTATTGAAATATTGTGAACGCTCCTTGAATAACACAATGAAAGTTTAAAGGGCCCTAAGACGGAACCTTACATTTTGATATTTTTCATATCCTACAGGAAGGATTTGCAAACAGATATTTTGGGTTTTGATTTTAAGTAATTTTTATTGTGGGTAGAAACATGAAAGTAGGCAAGATTTTTGCCGTTTTTATAGCTAATACGGACTTTAAAAATTCATATTCCCGAAATGAGTGAACTTAACGATTTCATATTTTGATACATTATAGATAGACATGATTTTAGTTTATTTGTAAAATTGTAGGTGTTTAAACTTAATTTTATAAAAGCTGCCATTCGTTTTGTGAAGTGATGTTTTCTCATCACTCAAAAGAACGAAAAGTTGATTTTTAGCTTGTTATGAAGCTCATGATTTTTATAGAATGAATTTGAAAGTACTTGAACGAAATATACATCGAAACGGTTTATTCAGCGAGATTAACAAGTGATAAATCAGTGCGCGCATTAGGCTGGCTTGTGGAGTGTTGAAAAGAATGGTAGGAAACTAGGAAGTAGGAACAATCAACATGTTGTGGACAGTAGTGATGGTCGTTATTTTCTTATCTGCGATTTAGTAACGGTTATTGAAGAATAACTATAACAACGGTTATCGAAAATGTCAAATAACTGTTACCGAGTTAAAGAGTTATTAAATTCGTAGAATCCTAATCTTGAAAGAAACCATGAACATGAACACGCCTGAGTAGTTACTAAGAACTAGCAAAAAGAGAAGGGGGAGCAATAAATAATTAAAACTAACCATTTAGAAAAGAATAAAGTTCTTTATCGATTGTATACAAATCATTGAAATCAAATAAAGTTTTTAGATAACTTTTTACCACAGTTCTATGTTAAGTCACAAGACAGAGGCACTGCACGACTGCACTAACGTGTAACGTTTAACCGGATAACGAGTAACGACCAATAATGACTAACCTTTTATTTCCAATAACCTTTAAGATAACTGTTTAGTAGTACTTCAAATTGTCGCTAGGCATTACTGGCGCTTGCACTGCGATAACTTAACCGAGAACTTGAGAAGAACGAATAACGATATATCGTATATGGTTAGTTTAAAATGTTGGTTGCTTTGTTATTGTTATAACGAATAACGTTTAAGATAACCGTTTAGTAGTACATTAAATTGTCGATAGGCGTTACTGGCGCTAGCGTTGCGATAACATTAACGAGAAGAACGAAGTAACGGGAAATCTTATAAATATGTTTAGTTTAGTTTTGTTTCGTTATTGTTATAACGAGTGTAACGACTAACCGTTTAGATAACTAACGACTAGGATAACCGTTTGGTAGTACATTAAATTGTCGATAGGCTTTACTGGCGCTAGCGTTGCGATAACTATGATAATAAGAACGTAGTAAAGGTTGGATTATTATAGTTTCTGATCAGTTTGAAATGTTTGTTGTTACTGTTATAACGAATAAGTAATTTAATTTATTAAAATAAGGAGATTTTGCTTCAAATCTATACTACCTACCTATTAGTTACCTATATATTTTGAATGTTTCAATTAATATAATGAATGATGTCTATAGTCATACAGTATTATAACATAAAACGTATATACAAATCTGATAATGTTGTTTTTGACGCAGTGCTTACATCAATAGACTAACTGTTACTAAATAACTGTTTAAATAACACGTTATTCTAGAGTAGCAGTAACGGTTATAACCGTTATCACGAATTAACGCTTAAGCTCATCACTAGTGGACAGTGAGGCTCCCCCCACTTTACGTGAGACAGGCCAACGCACAGGTGCGCGCACACGCGCTGCAGCTAGCCCTCCAGGTAGCGCCACTTTCATAGCCCCGCTCTTGCAGTACCGCAAGACCCCACACCATTGTAAAGTCGAGTGTGTTATCGACTCTAAATAGCACACTTCTGTCAAACGAGTTTCTCGATTTTACCGCACATACAACGTTTAAAATACTTAACACAGGTTGCATGAATCCCCCTATTATGTTTTTGTCATTAATTTGCAATTTACAATAATAACAAAAGTATAATCATACAAATTTTAATTTATATTTTTACTGACTAAAATTTAAAATAAAAAGCTATCTTGGTAATACATTTTAAATCATATAACTAAAAAGCAGTCATTAAAATTGTATTTAATATTTTTTACAGAATAAAATAAGAAAAAATGCAATCACGATAATACATTTTAATCTATATAATAAAAATTAAATGCTATTAAATTAAAATTAAAAACTATAAAGGCTAAATTGAATACACCATTCTAAATACTTATACTTGTCTTTTTGTAAGTAAATACTTATAACTAAGTGAATGAACCACAAGTACCATAATTATTTGTTTTACTTCTATTTTAAATAAGTATTCTTTTTACTTACTATTAACATTTATTTTAAACTACAAAAATAAACTTATCCTCGTAATTACTTCTTTTTGTGTCAGTAAAGAACGTAATTACTTGTACTTGTAAGTAATTTTGTAAGAACTTGTAAGAAATATCTCTTTTTCTTTTGCTAGTATCTCTCTATAATAGCCTACATATAAATTGTATGGAGTTTATTTAATTGGGTGGCAGTATTTTTATTGAATATGTAGGCCTATATTTAATATTCCTTGCATCAACTGTAAATAAAATATATTATACTTGTTTAATAAGTATATTTGTTTGTTTTTTTTAACACGCTTTGTGTGGGAAGTCTTAAGTTATAGCTTTTGCTTATTTTTTATTCAACAGACTCATTAAGTTAAATTGTTGAACAAAAAGTTATTTTCTACAATTTTAATGCAAAAGATAGCCACAGAAACTACTTTTAAATCAAAATATTAAGACAAAAGAAAATTATAATAACATTTTATATGAGTAAGTGGGATTATATTATTTACTATTACAATAGAAACAAAAAATATTTAGGCCTACCTGTGAAAAGACATATCAGTTCTTCCTTCTTGTTTTGCTTTTCCATAATAATATATGCAAGTTGCAACCGCACAAACGGAACCACCTTTAGGTTTATTTATTGATTTTCTATCCATTGTAAATAATATATTTCTTCTACTTTAAACACTTTACATACACTAATTTAAAAAAAAGTTTAAGTTTAAACAAAAAACACAAGCCGTCAAACATTCACAAATGAGTAACGCGTATAAACGTAAACGACAAAACTTTGATCACTGTCTAGTTGTACCAATAACTACGTCACAGCCCCCACTCCACTTTTTTTGATATTTCCCGAATGAGGTAACCTTTTCTATCTAGAGACCTTGGGTGACTCCACGGTTTATAGAATACTAATGGTAGGGTTCACGAGTGGATGCGCAGTAACTCGTGACGTCATCGGGACCCACTTTCTCATTAAGCCGCGGTCAGACTAGGCTAGTTACCAGCCAGAGATAATAATACCAAGAGGAGATAGGTAATTCAATGTTATAAGTTGAAACTATCTTCAGCGCTTCTGGTGGGTTAGCAGTGGACTAACAAAGTTTTACTAAACGTAGTACGTTGTATCTATTTTAACCGGTATTGTAGTATCTATCTATACATATAAAAGGCAAAGCCCTCATTCACTCATCATCACTAATTCTCCCACTTCCCATGAAACTAGAGAGATGAAATTTGGCATGTATATACTTTGTGTTGTAAATAGGAAAACTAAAGAAATTTCATTTGAATATTCATATTTTTAGGGGTAGTTTTGACTGATCACAGTTTCTCAAAAACCATACCACCTAGGAACTTGCAATTTGGTACACATATTGCTCATAGACACTAGAGGCACACTAAGAACGGATTTTAAAATATGTAGCCTGTAGGGTTGAAACAACCACTAAAACAATAAATTTTATTTGTTAAATATCTCAAAACCTTACCTCCTAGGAATGTGAAATTTGGTACATGTATTTGCAACAGGGGCAAGAGGCGTACTAAGAAAGTATTTTAAAATATTAGGTCTGTAAGTGTTAAAACAACCCCTACAACAATAAATATTGTTTGTTATATATCTCAAAAAACCATAACACCTAGGAACTTGAAATTTATTACACATATTGCTTATAGGCAGTAGAGGTACACAAAGAACGGATTTTAGAATATTTGGCCTGAGAGGGTTTTAACAACCCCTAAAACAATAAATATTGTTTGTTATATATCTCAAAAACCATACCACCTAGGAACTTGAAATTCGGTACACATATTGCTCATAGGCACTAGAGGCGCACTAAGAAAGCATTTTTAAATATTTGACGTTAAAGGGTTGAAACAACCACTAAAACAATAAATATTGTTTGTTATATATCTAAAAAACATTACCTCCTAGATACATGAAATTTGGTACACATATTTTTCATAGGGGCAAGAAGCGTAGTACTAAGAAAGTATTTTATAATAATAGGTCTGTAAGGGTTGAAACAACCCCAAAAACAATAAATATTGTTTGTTATATATCTCAAAAACCCTATCTTCTAGGAACGTGAAATTTTTTACCCATATTTTTCATAGGAGCTAAAGGCAAACTAAGGATTTTAAAATATTTGGCCTTGAAGGGTTGAAACAACCAATAAAAAATAAGTATTGTATGTTTCCTTGTATAATTTCCTTAAAGCTAGAAAACAAAATTTTTATACGTTTATTTCTTACACGTTATATATAAAAAGTAAACCAGTTTTACATTTTGTAACTTTCTGATAAGGGGTGAAAATGTAGTAACAACCCCTAAAATTGTAAATATTAATTGAATACCACCTAGAAACGTGAAATTTGGTACACATATTGCTCAATAGGGGCTAGAGGCGAACTAAGAAAGGATTTTAAAATATTTGGCCTTTAAGGGTTGAAACAACCCCTAAAACAATAAGCATTGTTTGTTATACTTTCCTAAAAGCAATAAAGCTGAAATTTTGTACATTTATTTCTTACAAGATTCATATAAAAAAATAAACCAGTTTACATTTTATCGCGTTCTGCTAAGGGGTGAACATTTAGTAACAACCCCTATAACTATAAATGTGAGGCGGAAAGTAAAAAGGGACCTCATCGCGGCAATTTCCGGTTTTAAGTTTTTGATAATATTGAATTAAGCTTTGAATAACAAACAATTTAGTGCAAAAATCATATCTTTATGATTTTGTTTGTTTAAGTTACGGATTTTTTAATTTTATACAGTGAAAATGGGCATTTTGAGAAAAACGCAATTGAAATATTCAAAGTAACACAAAAACTTTATTTATAACATTTAAGAAATAAAATTTTTATACAAATTAGCTTAAAACATCCTCTAAAAAATGATATAAGAAAGTCTCTCATGAACATCCATCTTTATTTAAGTGGAAAGCTTTCGACGCTTCCGAAGGTCCTGGGACAGGTCGAGGGCCGTCAGAGTTATTGCTGCCAGCTTCATCGATGTTTTGGGTTTCATGACAATACGGTTATTGTTTGGACAGTACATTAACTCATCAAAAATTAATTAATGTAATAATTAATAATGGTTATCAATAGTTAATTATACAAAAATCTTAGCTTTAAATGCATAGTTTAAGTGTGTTAGTACAACTACTAAGAGTAGGTGGTTTTTAAACCTGTAAAGAAAAGGTAACTGAAGTCGGGACAGGGATTTTTATAACCAGAAAACGTTCTCATTTTACAATAAACTCGTAGTAGTTCACTTCGTCGCTGCTAGAATTCATCAGAGAGTAGTTTTTAAAGTATTGCCTTGCTACCTGATGTGTTTGAGAAAAGGGACCTGTTCGCGACCCATGTTATTTTCCCATAAGCGCGAAGAGGTCCCTTTTCCCAAGCTATGTTAATTATTTTTTTTAGTGTTTTATCCGTTTACAACAGTTTTGTAATCAATTACAACTGGTAAAGGATGAAATGAAGCATATTAAACCGCAAACAACCGAAAATCAATATTTTTGACCTCATTCGATGAAACTGCTTGTACTGAAATTTTCAGTTTGCCGTGATGAGGTCCCTTTTTGCTTTCCGCCTCACAAATATTAATTTAATACCGCTAAGGAACGTGAAATATTTGGTTCACATATTGCTCATAAGCGCTATAGTACAAAGCACTATAGGCGCACTCAGATATAATTTTAAAATATTTGTCCTTTAAGTGTTGAAACATCCCAGAAAACAATATATGTTGTTTGCTTACTTTCCTTAAAGCTGAAATTTTGTACATATATTTCTTACAAAACACATGAAAAATAAATGAGTTTTACATTTTTTTACATGCTGATATGAGTGAAAATGTGTTAACAACCCCTAAAAACAATAACTATTAATATACATACATTCCTTAAAACTAAAGAGCTGAAATTTTGTACATTTATCTTACAAGATACACATAAAAAGTAAACCAGTTATACATTTCGTTACGTGCTGCTAAGGGTTGAAAATGTAATAACAAACCCTAAAAACAATCAATACTAATTCGTATTCTTTCCTTAAAGCTAGAGAGCTGAAATTTGACTCTTATTAAATTTAAGAAAATATTTAAGAGGTAAGCTGATCAAAACTATCCCGATCTGTGCATTCGCATATTCAAGAAGTATCTGTGTGGTCTGTAAACATCAAGCTAAGACTGTGATTTACCAATCTGTGGATTTAGCGGTTGAAAAAAACGTTCTTCACTATGAATTTTTAATTTATTTAGCACACAAACACAAACCATGACGAAGCGGACAGCCAGTGAACAATAAATACTAAAGTAATTGAATATAAATGTTATAATTCACTTTAGTGAAATAATAGATGAAAGAAAATGAGAGAAAACTATGACAATTAATTATAAATCATGGTGGTGCAACAAACAAATTCCCTGTAGCGAAACACTGGTATTAAGCTAGTATAATTATAATTTATAGGCCCACTATTAAATCATTACTTTTGCATATTAAAGCCTTATTCTTTGACTACTAACTGTGAAATTTATTTTTTAAAACAAAAGTTTATTAAATAAATAGAATAAGTGTCATTTAATAATACATTTGTCTATAATTTAAAACACAGTAGTAATCTAAGAAAAATACTTAATTTCAAATGTAATCACATAATATTAAGCTGTAAAAATAAAAATATATGTAATATTTATTTAAAACTATAACAGTTATAAATTAAAATATTATTATTTGGAAATAGCTTTTGTAAAAGTATTATTGAAATATATTTTACCACTTGTAAATAAAGAAATTTTATTTGTTAAAATGTACACTCAAATTAATTAAGTGGATGCACAATGGTTTTAATTAATAATGGTTTTAGACATTTTTAATCATAATTTGTCTTTATAAAAATAGAAGAGAATGCTTTTTTTTGCCAGTAAAGAAAGCACTAGAAGGATAAGTAAACAAATAATAACACTTTTTAGATAAGATAAATTTATTAAAACATTATATCACCTAGATTAAGATATATAATCAATAATATTCACATAAAATTATCTTGAAAGGTTTACAATTACCAATCATCTTCAGTTTACTCTTAAGTATGAACCCTCAAGTTCACAAATTCATTATTATTCAAAATTATTGCATGTATAATTAAATGCAAATGTTAAAATACAGTATATAAAAATTTTATGAATCTAGACATTTAACTTTGACTTGTTTATAAAAGTAATTACATAATTCAAACATTTTTCAACAAACTGTTAAAAACAGTTGACATAATGGTTACGATCTATCGATTAAATCCCATTTGTTTTTGAGTATATTTTAAATGAATTGATATTTTGTTAAATGAGTAGCAAGGGATCAAAGACGGACAACTGTGTTCCTGGTCAAAATTGAAGTATCACCTGTTTCTAATATATTTTTTTTTTGCTCTTTTCATTGGCGATATTTATTTGTTTCAGAAACGTGTTATTTTTAACGATTTAATATAAAATTAGTTTCAAAAACGTACAAGTGCAGCAGAGGTTTGTTTCAAAAGTGGCCATCTCCGTTATATACTCAATGGAATTGCTCAAAATAGGTCATGTGACCTGTGAAAGTGTCATGGCGGTTTTTTTGCTACACACATGTGAGGTTTATTGTGAATGCATTGTTTTAAATCTTAATACAGTAAGACCTCGATAATCCGGATTATCGAGGTCTTCCTTTAAAATGGTTTAGACAGGGAATAAACTATAAATAAACGCACATGTCCTGTATATGAACATGTAAATTACACGAAACTACGTAACATTAACTGCGTAGAGAGATTGCCGTTACTAATAAATTTTAAAAGCCTAAAACAAAATCATTTTGTACATGAAATATTTATAATACACTGGATTGTAATATAAAAAAAATGGTTCCGTATACTATCGTGCGAGTGACACGCTGATTTTATAATAATTGCCTTTAAAATAATTTTGAGCATATATGAAGCGGAGTAATTATGTGTTTTATGTTGTTTCAATGTCTCTTTTGCCGAAACATGAATATAAACAGGAACAGCGTTCGGTAAGGGGGAGTATGGGCGTAGTAGTGAACAGCGGAGCAGACATATTGCGGCATAGTGATGCGCGATTGTTTGATGCTCGAGATGTTTGAACAATCGAGACAATCGACTAAAACATCACACATTTCGTGTATCACTAGTTGGGTGTATTACTAAGAGAAGTAGACATAAGTCATAAGTGATTTTAAGTTTTACAGAATAAAGACTTTGTATATAAAAACTCGAATTTTTAAATTTTTGCAATAAAAATCACTGAGTTTTATTTCTGGGAACTAGTAGATATCCTGAAAGTGGTTTTAAATCGAACAAATATTTACAAGAAATTCAATGAATCTTTTTCCAAAGAATTCGATTTGTTCAAATAATCTTCATTAAGTGGAATACGTTCAACAAAATACTGTCAGCAACGAAAGTGTTAAACGGTCCCTTTAACGTTTTTAAAGGACGACGAGAGCACATTGTTTTGAATCGGTTTGATTTTTAGGAAAAATTTTGATTGAAATGTTTGTTTTATACCAGTTTATTGAGCTGTAGATTTTTACACACTGTTTTTAACGGATGCGGAGCCAACAGACAGTGTAGACCGGGCTTAAATCACTCAATAATGACAAAAACTGCTATTTTTAATGAGTGCAAATTTTCAAGATGATTGATGCCGAACTATCGAGTCTGCCGGATTATCGAGGTCTTACTGTATTTTCTTTTTAAACTTAATTTGATCTTACTTTATGCATTGCAATGAAGCAACAAATAATAACTCTATCTTCAGAAAATGCAAGGAAAAGTTTGCACCATCCCAAAACATGGAAACGAAATGTTGAAAAAATTAAACATAGGTAATTAGGAGTTAGTTTGTATTACGTTACTAAAATGATTCAGTTGTATGTTTAATTTATATGTCACTAATTATTCTTTGAATATTATTTATCAGAAAAAATATATACAATACTTACAATATACTAGCTGACCCGGCAAACGTTGTTTTGCCATATAAATAATTTTCAAGTAATTTCTAGTGTAGACAAAAAATAGCTTAATTATTGTAAGTGTGTAAGAATGTGGTATATGCGTGAAATGGAGCGCTGTGAACGATAAGGGAATATATAAATAACAAAAGGCAAAAATTATTTTTAAGTTATTATAATTTATTCTCCCCCCCAGCCCCCACCCCCTTTAGGGGTTGGTGATATTGTAAAAAATGAATGTACCACTTCTGGCCCGACCCGGCTTTGCACGGATAGACAAATCAACCTGATACTAATAATTAGCCCAAGTGTTTTAATTCATTGTAAAAAAAAATAAAAAATTTCTATGTAGGCCTAATCTAAAATTATATTCAGTTTTTGATCCAAATCAGTTGTTGATCAAAATCAGCTGTTTTAAGCTTTTCATACGAACAGCTGTTTTTTGTGCCCATGATAAAATCAAAAGAAATCTTTCTTCTTCTTCCTTAAGATTGTACTTCCATAAGATTAACATCGAAACTTTGAGGGCCACTGGGGCGTAGCCCTTATCACTAAGGGGTATGAAAAATAGATGTTAGCCGATTCTCAGACCTACTCAATATACTCACAAAATTTCATGAGAATCGGTCAAGCCGTTTCGGAGGAGTACGGGAACGAACATTGTGACATTTGACACAAGAATTTTATATATAAGATATACAATCCTCTCAAAAAAGTTTTTTTTACAAAAGCAAAAAGTGAAGAATAAAACAAAAAAGAATTGAAATAAAGAAATTGGTAAAGCTATGCTTTAAGAATATAAAAGATTTATTTAAATATTAATCAAAAATAGAAGAGGAGAGAAATAATACACTGTACACCTACAGTTAATCACTGAAGAAATATTTTTAAAAAAGCAAGAGCGAAATCAACTATTATGTAAACTTAAACATATTGTATGTTGGCTTCCTGGATTGTGTATTAGATTAATA
>JAGFPH010006135.1:16081-28705 GCA_018207615.1 Philaenus spumarius | reverse complement strand
AATTAAAACATTATTTAAATTTAATAATTTTATAAAAATATGTACTAATTTAAAATAATTCGACAAACAATATTTCACTTTAGTAAATTGTTCAGGGTAGTAATTATTCAAGTTAAATTAATTATAATAACTTAGTAAAACGCTCTATCATGTGCTTCAGTATTTATAGATAGTTAATAAATGTGTTTAAAGATTTTGGCAATTGTGAAGAAACTATAGCAAAGTTGTGCACCTTTTTATAGGTACACATTACAAAAAAAAAATGCCTACCTAAAAGTTCGAAATACAAACAGTTTCTTCAAAGTGTGAAATCAGGTGTTAATGGAAATATTATAACAAACAGCTGTTTCATCTGTTATTTTATTCAATTGGTTGCTATGGTAATTCATCAGTCTAGGCCTAACCTGAGAATTTTTCTGACTAAATTTACAAATAATATTGAAATAAAAAATGTTTTATCAAAATGAATTTTGTCCACCTTGTGTTCGTTTGAAACTCATCTGATCTCTATAATTTAAGGTTTAAATGAAAGTTAGTACTCCACTGAAGGTTCTTAGACAAATACTTTTTGAGTAACATTTTTTAATATATAAGATAAGCAGATTATAAATGCATAATATATTATTATGTTACAGATAAGATATTCATTTTTGAAATGTAAAATATTTATATTGATTCACAATATTTGTTCATGAAATAAAGTTTTCTACTAAAAAGATTTATACTATTTTAGAAGACACAATATTACTTATATAACAAAATAGCAGATTTAATTAATTGTTTAAACTGAGCTAATTAACGAGATGTTTGCTAACGAGAACTTGATAATAAAATGAGTGTAATTATTTATTTAGATCATTTGTTTTAAAATATTAGTACATATGTTTAACATATATTATAGAGTTTAATAATATTAAGTTTACATACCTGAGTTTACAATCCATTCTTTTCTTCTATTTACTTCTAATGGCAAGTAATACATTTTCTAGTTAGGATATGTTTTTGCAGTTTTACCGCAGTTAAAATAAACACATTTATGTCCTCCTGGCATCGTGTAAGTAAGACTAATCTAAAATAAAACTTTGTATAAATAAGCAAACACAACTAACTATTCGTACTAAGTAACAAACACAAATACTCGTACTAAGTAAAACACACAACTAACTCGTACTATGTAACAAACACAACATATTACTAATGAAATAATTATTCGTATAAGTAACAAACACATCTAACTCTGTAGTCTGTATTACCTATATAGGCCTACAAACTAAAAAGACAACATGCTGTATTTAACTGTTAACAAATACGCTACTGCCATCTTTTGGTCAAATTTGGAAACCCTGGAATTTTTTACTATGCCAGCGCTGCAGTGTGTACAGTTCTCGTACTGCGTCATTAAATTCTTTTTTTTCCTTTTTTTTAAGCGGAAAAATTCATTTAGACAGACCTCTCGTTAGAGAAGGTACTGTGGGGCTCAATCCAGAATAAGTCTGGCAATACCCACTAAACGACCGCCCTCCCCCCAAGTAAGGAAGTCACTCTGGCTCAGAACACAGGCACAAGAGTGTATCCGCTCACCTCTCCTGAGATGCTATACAACACTCATGTACCATGCGTAACGGACAGAGACACTCCGCATGCATCACTGGGAAGGAGCGTCAGCAGCATCTAGGGGCTATTCCCTAATTACTGCTAAATCAATCTGAAACTCACTTAATAGAAAAGAAGGCAAACTGGTTAGTGTTAATCTTGATGGAGTCGCAGCGTGAAGAAACCTATGGCGGGTCGTCCAGGATAGCGGCAGGCCGAGGCCTACCATCTTCCTGGATGTCGAGTCTCCTGCAGATCTCGGCTATATGAGGATAGCATGAGTTGCGTGCATCCTGAAACAGTTTAGTGGCACATCTTATAGCAAAAACTTCTAGGGTAGGGATACCAGCTGACCCTAGAATGGTGGAGTTCCTCACGTACCATGGCTGCTGCGTGAGTCTGCGAAGAGCGTTAGTCTGAAGAGTCTCCAGCTGTTTCCTACTGGATTTGCTGGCAAGCGCCCACCAAGCAGTAGACGCGTACATCAGCACTGAACGAACTATTAACAGAAAAATTGTTAATTTAGCTTTTACTGGCAAGGGGCTTCGCCTTGCCAACAAGGGTGAGAGGAAACCCTGAATTTTCTTTCCTTCGGAGACCTTGCTCTGCACGTGTCGCCTGAAGTTGAGTCGACTGTCCAACGTTATGCCGAGGTACTTGACAGTAGGCTTCCAAGGGATAGCCACCCCGTCAAGTTCCACGGCACGTGTCATTCTACGCCTTTTCCTGAAACAGATGGAATCAGATTTATCAGCATTTATCCTAATGCGCCATTTCTGCAGCCACGGGGACAGCGCATCCATTTGTTTCTGCATGGTATTTGCTGCGTAAGCCGGATTTACATTACTACAGTGTAGAAACGCATCATCAGCATTCAGAGAGAGTGTCACACCTGGAATAGTTGGAAAGTCGTTAGTATAAACCAGATGCAGTACTGGTCCCAGGACACTGCCTTGGGGAACACCAGCAAGTATCGGTCGCAGAGTGGAGAGTTCGCCATCTACGAAGGTCTTGAAGGATCTGCCTGAGAGGTAGGAGCGGATTACAGGAGAGGCAGCTACCGGTACATGAGACTCGCTCAACTTGTAGAGAAGGCCTTCGTGCCATACCTTGTCAAACGCCTTGCTGACATCTAGCAACACTGCAACAGAGGACAAGAACTTATTGTGATTATCAACCAGCTGGTTGATAACTCGAACGAGTTGAAGGGTAGTGGAGTGACCACGTCGGAAGCCGAACTGCTCTGGTCTGATGTAGTCTTAGATAAGGCTGCAACCTGGAAAGAAAAAGACGCTCGAATATTTTTGAGATGGTCGGCAGCAGATATATCGGGCGATAATCCTGCAGAAAGAGGTGGTCCTTTCCTGGCTTCGGAATGAGGATGATCTTTGCAGTCTTCCACTGGGATGGGAAGTGGCGCGACCTGAGGACAGAATTAAACAAAGTTAGTAAGACCTCCACTAACTGAGGGGGCTCAGCAAGCAAGGCCCTGCCGCCAATCCGATTCAGCCCGGATGCTTTCTTCGGCTTGACCGCAGAGACAGCGGCCCGCACCTCCTTGAGAGTGAAAGGTTCGATGACGTCGTCAGCCTCCGGTGACTCTGCAAAGTAGTCGTCAACGAACTCTTCGATCATATCTGCATGATCCTCATCGCAAACATCGTGATTCGGTTGGAACTGATCCTCCATAGTGTCAGCAAACGTTTCGGCCTTTTCTAGGGCAGAATAGGCTAGGCCATGCTGCCCACGTAGAGGCCGACTTGAACGCTTCTCACTACGGAGTACCTTGGCTACCTTCCAAGCACTACCGTCTTGCAATTCCAGAGTATGCAGATATGAATGCCATGACTCAGACCTGAAATCATTTAAAAGAGTTTTAACACGGTTGTTCTGCCGGTTGAAGAGATTCTTTGCTGCCGGAGATCAAGTGAACTGCCAATGGGCTCGAAGCCTTCGCCTCTTGGCAATTTCCTACCGTAATCTGAAGGGAAGGGTTTCCCGCGACGGCTCTTGGGAAACAGCGATGGAAGCATCTGAAACAGAAAGTGTTAGAAGGTCGTGTAAAGAACTGACCTGCCTGTCTAATTCCTCCGAAGAGTTTGGGGGCACAGGATGCGTTAGGTGTTCCGCGATCAGTTCGTTAAAATGGTGCCAGTCGACCCTGACACGTAAAGTGTTGGGCGGTAAGCTCGAAGTAGGTCCAGCAGCAATAGTAACCAGAAGCGGGCAGTGATCTGACGAGAGATCCTGGGTAGCACGAACAACTATGGGAAAAGGAACTGTAAGGTTACTATTTTGATTTGGGCGACTTTATTCTGTAAGGTTTATTTTTATATGGGGGCTCCACCAGATTCGATTTACGAATCAATCTATGCTTGGCTTGAGAGGTCTGACTCCTAACTAATTGGTTGAAATAACTTCAGAGACGTTTGATGGTTTGAATTAAATGTATAATTGATAATAAGATATTGTACATGACATATGATTAATTTAATGACTACACCTTTTCTACATTAATAACATTTAGAATTTTTTTAAATTGATTTATTGGAAAAAAAAACTTGAATTAACATGATACTTAATTATTGAAATTTGTTCTTAAGAAATGTACAAATTATTAATATACAATTTCTTAATGTTTAATTTCTCAAATCGTCTCTTCCTCTAAACTTTACTTCATAATAAGTTGCTGAATCTACTAAACTAATTTTACCAGGATATTTTGATAATTATTATTCGTAATCTATAATGTTGTTAAGGGAGTCTGTACTATTCAATTACTATGCAGGCTCCTTAATATTTAATATATATAACTTATCCTTTATTAAAATATTCTAACAACTAAACATTGTATAAAATATTTGAAATTAAAAGTTTGATAATTAAGTTGACATAATTCCTTACTTTAAAACCTTATCCTAAACAGCAGTTTCTAACCTTTTTAATTGAATCGGAATCTCCTTTCAATTGCTTATTAGGTATTATTAAATCCTTGGCAGCTAATTTTCTATAAAGAAGACCCGACCAAATTGCTTAGTTATTGTTGCTCTAAAGCCATGAATTTATTTTATTACATTTATATTATTCCATTTAAAATTTGTTTATGATTTTATTTTAATTATCTGGATATGATTTTGATTTGATTTAATTTGCTTAACCTCGAGATCTGTCTTAACATAAATTGAAAATTTTAAATTACTTACATATTTGGCGATTTTCCCTTTTACTCACTTTTAAACTGATACTATATATTTTATTGATGATTTTATTTAACACTTTATTGATATTCATTTATCTATATTCGCACATTCACTGAACACTATTTATCCACTGGTTCCTGCGATGCCTTTTGAAATTGGTGATTGATTTTAAACTGATTGATGATTTTCACTTAGTGAGTTCGACTTGATGATTGACTCTTATTTGATGATTGATTTTAAATTATTTTTGTATTTTAAGGTAAAATGTACTTAGTCTTTTTATGGCGGGTTTTAGGTTGAAATATACATTGTGGTGTGAAGCGGGCTTTTAGGTCTTGCCCGTTCAAAAGATGTTAGAAGAAGACCCCGCTTTTCTCGCTCTTTCCCTACTCCTCCTACCGCGTCCTTTTGAAAAACCGTTTGTCATTGGCTAAAGATTTTTCACTCATCTCCCTATTGGACTTTCATTTTTCTAAAAATTTGTCTATCTGTAAATTCTTGTAAAAGCATTCTCATGATATTCTGCATTGTTCGCTAAAGCTGTGTGAAATGTAATATGAACCTTTTCACTTGTTTCAGAGCAAGTTGTTCTAATGCTGCTGACTTGATTAAAATGTCTGGGAACGTAACCTAATAGTTTACACGTGTGTTACTAGTATCAGCTGTAATCTTTTAACTGTGTCCAGAGCAAAGATTTCTTCTTAACTAACTTAGGCCTACTTTGAATCTTAGAATCTTTCTATAATTTGTTTTATTTTAATTATTTTAGACTTTGGGAATATTGGTGTCTACCAATATATCCGTTACAGAACATTCTTGGTTAAAACTATATCGAGCACATCAGCAAGTCCATGGGCCGTTTAGTGAGTAGGCTCCGCAGGTGCCAAGACGTCAGCACTAGGCTGAGTATCAATGAAACGTCGAAGAGCCTTGCCCCTGGTGTTGGTCCTCCGTGACCACGAGTTGTGTTTGGCGTTGAAATCACCTGCAACAATGACATGTTCGGCACATTGAAAAAGAATGTCCAGAACAGGAAGCTATCCTGAAGAATTCGAGTTGGTGAGACATAGGCTGCGACTAGTAGGATCTCCACGTTCCCAAGCTTTACGAAAACACCTGTGGACTCAAAATGCACTGTATTAGTGGGGAAGTCTCTGTGAGTTAGCCTGCGGTGCACTAATACAGCGGTCCCACCCCAAGGATTACCGCAACCACCAGGTCTTAAGACCCGGTCGGTACGATAAGTCCTGTAGGCAGGAAGTGTAAAGGCGTGACCTGGCTGTAGATGAGTCTCACAGAGTATTATGACGTCGGCGTCCTCTTCTGTAGCGAAGTAGTGGAGATCGTTGCGCCTGGGGCGAACCCCATTTGCATTCCAGACCACCACCTTAAGGTCTCTACTCATCGCGGATTAGATTCTGGAGGCTAGTTAGTATAGCTGCAAGCAGCTCTGCCGGGCTTTTGTTAAAACAATAGAAATAAGCTGCGTAATCCACGAAGCCAGCTTTTCGTTAGTTATGGCATGACTGGAGGGGGTCGAAACTTCAGCTCTGTCTTCTTGGATAGTCGGCTTGCGCAAAGGTACTCGCCGCTTCCTTGGATGTGATTCCTCAGGAGTCAAAATCGACGATCCCTTGGACGTCTCTGTGCCAGCGTCAGACTTGCTTACGTCAGCATCTGAAACATAAAAGTTGGAAGGAAGGGTTTTGCCCTCCTTTCGCGTAGCTCTCTTCCTGGATCTCTTGGCTGGGATTTCGACCTCAGCCGTAGGTCGTTTGGCAGCCGTGACTGCTGCCGCGTATGTTAATGCACCTGCATCTGAAACAGAAACGCTTGGCATTGGCTGGGTAACCAGAACTTTCGTCAAAGGCTTAGTAGCCGACACAGCAGACGTGGAGGCAGCAGCTGGCGGGACAGCCCTAGAACTAGGTCCAGATCCATCCCGTCGACTACCAGGTAGAGCCGCAACACCCGAAGCAGGACGCAGGTTAGAGGTGGGCCGAGGCCCTCCTCTCCCCGCGCTACCCCCAGCCGGATTTCGATGTCTGTTCCTTGCCCTCTCCGCCTGCTTATGACTCTGGCAGCCCTTCCAGCTCGCCACATGAACGCCGCCGCAATTTCAGCATTTTGCTGGTTCCTCATTCGATTTGTGGCAATCTTTGGTCTTGTGTGCCGCAGCACATTTAAGGCACCTGGCTGGCTGTCCGCAATTTACTGAGGAGTGCCCAAATTGCTGACAGTTGTAGCATTGTGCTACACCCTTCTGCGGCTGGAATTCTGGTACAGTGAACCTCAGTCCTAAAATCTCTTGCAACAAATAAATTTCCTTAATATTGCCGACCCTTTTTAGTTTTACTAAAAAGGTAGTGCTGGGGGCTCTACCACCACCTTGTTGATGTCTCTCCAACATCTGGACATGGTTGGGCGTGAAGCCCTTCTCCTCAAGCTCCAGCTTGATTTCGTCGGGTGAAGTCAGATGATGAAGGCCACGTATGGTGACCTTTACCTCTTTGTCATGTGTTAGAGAGAACTTATGGAATTTCACATTGCTGGATGCAAGGTGATTTTGCATAGCCCTAAAATCTGGTATGGTTTGGCAGAAGAGTCGGAGGAAGTTACCGAAACATTTGGCCTCAATGGTGAGACCTTTCTGGCGGAGCCCTTTCAGAAATTGCGGCCAGTTCTTCTCTACACCATCTACGATGATCGGTGGAATCTTTTCCGCCTTGGTAGCTGAAACAGAATTCGGAAACATTTTTTGACGTAATAGTTTTGACAGAGCTGTCCGTATCACTGTCGCTCCCACGACCACTATTTCTCTTTCGCCTGTTGGTAACAAGCCGGAAATTGCTTTCGGAAAGCTGTTGGAAGCCAGTCTCCATTTCACTGTCGTTCATCTTTATTCCTGTAACATAAACACGACAATTGTCGTGGCAAATGCCACAGAAGGAGCGTAACGCTAAATTAACAATTTAGTGGCGAGGTATTAGTCAAAAGAAAACAAGCTTTAATAGCTTAATTTACCTAGGTTAAGCATGTAAATTTATAACTAAAAATTAATTAACTAGATAGGTCAAACCTGGTTGCCGATTCAATCGGCGGAAGTAGCATTACCACACACTATTTAGCTGTATTAAACAAGCCAAACACTGAATCACTAAAACTTTGCACTGTTGAGTATACACTAAATTTAACTACAACGTTAGAAAAATATTTTCCTACGCTGCAATTAAACTAAAGGATGGATCAAATGTGACCAACCTAGCAAGAGATGCTCTATACTACGGTAGAAAAAAGGATTTTTCCACCGCTCGAATGACTCGCGCTAAGCCAGAACTTTCACAAAACTACAGTAGCACTAAAGGAAGAAAATAAGGATGGATCAAATGGATCCAACCTAGCGAAAGACACAAAACACTAAGATAGAAAACAAGTGTTTTCCACCGCTCGAGTGACTCGCGCTAAAACTTTCACCAACACAAAGGACCAAGGGGGTTTAAGAACCCTGCACTTCAGGGTGGTCTCGAACAAAGAATCACTTAGCACTGGCAGTCTGGCACATAAACTCCGTAAACAGGTCTGTCCTGTTCGACTGCACAATACAGAGGTCTTTAATTTGTGTTATAAACAGATGACGCATGCTAGCAAACTTAGTTTCATTCATAAGACCGAAAGATAGCGCTAGTAGTACGAGCACTAGATGAGCATTATGACAACTCCCCCTCTAAAGTTTAAAGAGAGAGATACAGAGTTATAAACATTTACTATCTCCGTATTTTACTATCGTCTGAGGCCTGAGGCATCACCTACACAGTTTTTCTTTTGAAAGCTTTTAGAACTCTGATCCGTTCCTTCTCCCAGCCGCAAAGTACGTCATTGCGTGACAAATCTAATCAGATTCCTAACTTAATGTTTAGTCAATAAAGTGAAGTTAATTTGATTGCAAAAGAAAAATATGCAGTATTACATCGATTGTTTTTGTTTGAACTTAAAACATTATTTAAATTTACTAATTTTTATAACTTAAAAAAATTCGACAAACAATATTTCACTTTAGTAAATTGTTCAATGTATTAATAATTAAAGTTAAATTAATTATAATAACTTAGAAAAACGCTCTATCATGTGTTTCAGTATTTATAGATAGTTAATAAAATGTGTTTTTGGCAATTGTGTAGAATAAACTTTAGTCAAGTTTTGCACCTTTTTATAGGTACACATTACAGAACTTATCTTTATATAGAGGGTGTTTAGAAAAAAGGTTCCAAGAATTCAGGGCGTGATTCCCCACGTCAAAATAAGATGAAAAGTTCTAATAAACATAGGCCTACAGTAGGTTAAAAAATGTTCCGTTTTCTGTCAAGCTGCCATTTTCTTTACAAAATAATTAATATTAAGCGAAATCTTTGACTGAGTTTAAACTTGGCATGAAGTTTAACCTTACAATGATCTATATGAAGAAAAATAAGCGATTATATCCAATTATGCGTTTCAAAATGGCAGCTGTTTGAAAATTTCAAACATAAATTACTCAAAAACTATACATTTTTACAAAAAATGTCAAAACACCTTTTTTTGTAACTCTTTTGATTCTCTATAGGATGGTGTAACTGTCAAAACAATCAGATGAAGGATAATAGTTAGTTAGTCCCTAAGTTATGTGTAATAATTGGTTTGTTCAACCCGGAATCCTTTAACTTAGATTTATCCTTCATCCGATTGTTTTGATAGTTACATCATCCGATAAGGAATCAAAAGGGCTACAAAAAAGGTGTCTTGACATTTTTTGTTAAAATGTACTGTTTTTGAGTAATTTAGGTTTGAAGTATTAAAACAGCCACCATTTTGAAACGCATTATTGGATATAATCTCGTATTTTTCTTAAGATAGATCATTGTTAGGTTAAACTTCGTGGTAAGTTTGAACTTAATCGGTTAAACCGTTCTCAAGATATGATTTATTTTGTAAATATAAACAAAATGGCGGCTAAAACGAAAACGGAGCATTTTTGGACGTATTTTGTATTTTTATTAGAACTTTTCGCCTTATTTAGATGTGGGGAATCACGCCCTGAATTCTTGGAACTATTTTTTCTGAACACTCTGTATATTATAATTCTTCTGTACTTGTGTATGTCACTAAACTATTAAACGGTTGGACCAATTTTGATGACATTTATTTTGTGTATTTGAGTGGGTCCCAATATAGTTTAGATTCACAATTATTGGAAGTGGTTGAAATGGGGTTGCTACCTCTACACAATAACTATAAATTAAACTAGCTTCCTACATACTACAAAGCTAAAATTATGTAATATTATTTTTAAGGAATATTCAAAACTATTTGGCATTTGATTACTTAAGTCAGAGGGATGAAATGGAATAACTACCATTAAAATTAAATAATAATCCACATACTTTTTCACATATTCTCAAAAACCACTCAATAAATTTTTTCTACTAAATTTACAAATAAATATTGAAATAAAAAATGTTTTGATCAAAATGAATTTTGTCCACCTTGTGTTCAAACTCGTCTGATCTCTATAATTAATGGTATACATGAAAGATAGTACTCTAATGAAGGTTCGTAGACAAATACATTTTGGGTAACATAATTTTAACTGGAAGTATAGATCTAAATAAAGTTGAATTTAGAAAAAAATAAAATTGATGTCGTTTGGTGGGTCTATAACTCGCCTTAAACTCGACCGATTTGAATGATCTCTATTTCATATGAAAGCCTGTAATTCAATGAGTATTTCAAGACTAAAACTAACTATGTATCTGGATTAAATCCGAAGATATGAAAAACAATTTAAAGAAAATGCAGCAAATTTGAAATTCCCATAAGAAATGTGTGGGGATTAATTTTTGTTTGATTATAAGTCAAGTTTTGCGGTAGATAAATGAATGCGGATGCTTGATGGCAAGAGCCAAACGGACTCGGGAAAAATACCGATATTTTTGAATATATAAGATAAGAAGATTATAAAATACATAATATATTATTACGTTACAGATAAGTTTTCGTTTTTTAAATAAATGTAGAATATTTATATTGATTCACAATATTTTTTCATGTAATAAAGTTTTCCACTAAAAAGAGTTATATGATATTCAAAAAGAGAATTGATATTAGTTTTGTATATTTATACTATTTTAGAAGGCACAATATTACTTATATAATAAAATAGCAGAGCTAATTAATTGTTTAAACTGAGCTAATTAACGAGAAGTTTGCAAATGATTTAAAACAAACAATATTTAATTTGAACTTGATCCTAAAAAGTGTGTAATTATTTATTTTGATCATTTGTTTTTAAATATTTGTATACATTTAACATATTTTATAGAGTGTAATAATATTAAGTTTACAATCCGTTCTTTTCTTCTATTCGCGTCTAATGTGCAAGTCATACATTTTCAAGTTAGGATATGTTTTTGCTGCTGGCAATGTATAAGTAAACTAAAATACAACTTTGTATAAATAAAAAAAACATAACTGACAACTCGTACTAAGTAACACACACAATTAACTCGTACGTACTATGTAACAAACACAACTAATGAACTACCGGTAATTATTCGTGTAAGTAACAAACACATCTAACTCTGTAGTCTGTATTACCTATAGGCATTACATTAGATTTCCAAACTAAAATAAACTAATAGTGGGAAATATTAAGGGAGATTTTAAATGGCGGAATATTAAGGCTGAAAGTTTGTGTATAAAGCTAATATATTTTTCAAGGATATAAAATAAGTTCTGCAATATAATAAACAATTATTTAACCCTAGACCTGCCCTGGTCTACAAACTCAAAAAGACAACATACTGTATTTAACTGTTAACAAATACGCTACTGCCATCTTTTGGTCAAATTTGGAAACCCTGGAGTTCCTGACTATGCCAGCGCTGCAGTGTGTACAGTTATTGTACTGCGTCATTAAATTCTTCGCATGCGACATCTGTTTATAAGGTAGGCCTTTGATTATGAATCAAGGGGTAGGCCTATCTGGGATCTGTGTATAAGGTATCTGGGCTAATACGGTAAATATGGAATGGATGCCAGAAGGCAGAACATTATTTTGAGGATTGAGTCAATTGAGTGAGGTGTTGATTGAGGTTATGCTTTCGCCGGTGATAGAAACAGTTGTGTCATGCATTATTAAATGACCCTTTACATTTGGATATATAGTTTAAAATGAGAACAACCAGTGTGAGATATTTGTGTAAGTTAGCATTTTATTACTTGGCTAACTCACTTTTGTTTAATTTATAGTTCACCCTCTAACCTAAAAGTAAACTAAACCTAGGCCTAAACAGTTACCTATTGTTCATAACATGAATTGTTCTTACAAGTTGTGGCGCAAATTTACTACTCAACCCTAGGCCATATTGCGGCAGCTGTGCCAACGTATACGAAAGAAATATTCTAGCCGCAAGTTTACTATTCGACCCTAAGCTAGCCTATTGCAACAGAAATGCAAAAGTAATTAAAAAAACCTAAACGGTTCTAACCTTTAGTATTTAGTTACAGTATGTTTACCTGTATTCAACATTTAACAGTAGAATGTAAAACAACGTCATTGTCTGCAAAAATATTAGGCTAGGGTCGAATAGTAAACTTACGCCATATTCTAATAAGTCATTGTAATGTTCAATTCAATTTCTAAACTTATGAAATAAATGAAAACCGAATATAACTTTAACAAAATGTATTGTAATTAATTATAAATAGAAAATAAAACACTAAACTTAAACTCTATTCACAAGTTATAGAGAAAATATTAGACATAAGCCTATCTTAGACATAAAACATCGGATTG
>JAGFPH010006135.1:0-12202 GCA_018207615.1 Philaenus spumarius | reverse complement strand
GACTAAGTAAATACTTTAGCCTAATCTTTTTTTGTGTAGGCCTATAAAGTTTATAAGTTAAGTAGTTTAATCGCAGGCTTAGTTTTAATTACAACTACCTTTTTCATGACACATACCCAGTTAAAATCTAAATTTGACTACACATTGATTTTAATTTTCAGGATGCATACTGTAACTAATATAAACAGTTTTTGTGTGATGTAGGCTAATATATTTCAAATACACAAACAATGGTCTCTTATTTTTCTATAGTTAGGTTAAAATTTCCATGACATGCAAAATCTTATGTTTCTCCTTGTTTTATGCATTTCAATTAGCAGGCTACTTAATACAAGTTTTTTGTTTACAAGGTTCATCAACGTTAAGTTTCCCACTTAATTACTATAATGTTTTGTGTTTAAACTATAATAAATGAATGTTTCATACATTATTTACAGCCAAATTTCCTCGAGCATATGTGCCAAATGAAGTTGAAATAAATACCTTTAAAAAGTGGGAAAAAAATGACTATTTTAAGGACCTGAATAGAAACAAAAAAAAACGATTTTCCATTGTGTTGCCACCTCCAAATGTGACTGGTACATTGCACTTGGGTCATGCACTTACAGCAACTATACAAGATGTTTTAGTGAGATGGTAAGTTATTCGGCCAAAATATTAGTACTGTCGGGATATTTAGTTCTTGAAAATAAATACAGAGGTGCAAAAGTTAACAGCTGTTGCAAGAGTATAAAAATGGTGCTAAGCAATCAGTTGCTTGCAATAATTGGAAAAAATAATGAGCAAAACCTTGATGATTGACTTTGGCTGACATGCCTTTTTTTAGGGAAAAAGGAGTTACTGATTTTCAATTGAGAATTCAGAATTTTTGTCTCAGGGTCACAGCCATAGACCGAACTTTCACCTCCAGTTACAATTTTGGCCATGAAGTCCGGATCTGCATGAAGCCTATCCTTAAATTCCGAGCAAACCTAGACACGATTTTCTTCTATTCATCAGTCAAAAATCTGTTAATACAAATTTTCCACTCACTTCTCTCAATTGCAAATTATCGGTTAAAATGCTTTGCATGTATCCGTACAAGATTTAAGTTCTTCATGAAGCTCTCAAATAGTTATTCGCCTAATAACCTTGTGAACAAACAAGTTTGGCCACGTTTTGCACGTTTTTATCTGTTTTTGAGGTCGAAGGATGTACCGAGCGCTCCTCATCTTCAACCGACTCATTTCCCCTTTTAAATCGCTCATACCACTTGTAAGCAGTCATCAGAGTTACCACATTGTCGCCATACACTGATTTTAACATTTCATGAGCTTCTTTGGCACTTTTTTTGCAATTTGAAAAAAAAAGACTTAATGTTAATACATAGTTAAAATTCCACGATGCACGACAAAAACGGTTAACACGACCTAACTCTAGCTCTGGAAGCTGACTGACAAGTCAGGACGTGTTCTAATTTGACTTGCCTGTCTCGACAGATTAGGCTATCGGACATATTAGATCAAATGGATGTAGCATCAGCAGTTGTTGCTATAAATATTAATTCACTGATTTTTTTTTCACACCTCGTGTATATTATATCTGTAAAACAAAATGCTTGCACTATTTTCATTTACAAAATACCCAGAATAAAAGTTTATTTTGGAGTTTGGATATTGCGAAAATGGATATACCTAGTCCGTGGAGCGAGTATTTCATTTTCCCCACTGTCTGAGTTCACAAGTCGTTCACAATTCCCGAAATGATGAAATGGCTATATTACGAATGACATATATGTATACTGTCAACTATTTTTATGTTTGCTGTTTTTTTCTAATTTATTTGTTTATTACCGTATGTTTTTACATTTCTTTCTTAGTATTATGGTATTTGACAAAATTTATCAACAGCACACAAAACATTTAATTGACTTGAATTTGGATAGTCTTTTTTTTTGCTGAGAAAACAATCACTGGACAGGCTAATGAAATGGCTTCTGACTTAGGCGTGGGAGGATATGATAAGTAGGTACACGATTTAAAAAGGATGGTGCTTAGCCACACTTCATTCTAGATGTTTGAGTATGCCTTAATGAATGCCTTTTCAAGATGTTGGACTTATATCTCCAAAAGCATTGCATCTTTGAAGTGAAGTCTACATCTGGAGATATTGTGGTATGCATCTAGGAAGAGCTTATACTATATATACTGCTTGGATATTATTATCAGGTCACCATTGGGGCTTATTTTATGCACTTCTGATAAAATTTTGTATTTTTAACTTACATTTTTTGTAACCATGCAGGTGTGAACAAAAAAGCTTTACTTTATAGCATCACTATTTTTGAATAGTTCTGTATTATAAAACATAATTTATATTTATAATAGACTAGGGTAGACCTCTGCGTGCTCCACACGCCAACCCCCAGTGGAACCTTCTAAAAGCATATGTTTTATTTATAATAAAGGTATAGGATTAATAATAACCTCAAAACTAAGATAATGTTAAATGTTGAAATTAAATTATTTCTTATATTTTATAACAGCAGTTATAATAATGGTTAAAAGAACCAGCAAGGCTTAGGTCTACACTTTAAAACCTAACCTAAAAGCGAGAAATACAAAAATATTTGCTTCAAATTTTGAAATCAGCTGTTAATGGAAATATTGGAGTAAACAGATATTATCTGTTTTTTTATTCATTTGGTTGCTATGGTAATAAATGTAAATATATGTTGGTTTATCAGTCTAGGCCTAACCTAAGAAATTTTTCCGTCTAAATTTACAAATATTGAAATAAAATAAGGTTTTTATCGAAATTAATTATAGCCTATGCTACTCAGGGATAGTGTAGCTTTTTATTAGTAAAACTAGTTTTTCAATCAATTCAGTAGTGCCAGAGATTACCCCCCCTACATACAAACAAACAAACAAACAAACTTTACCTTTTTATAATATTAGTATAGACTACCAATGTATAGTTTTTGGTTTGTTTTATAAGAAAAGTATTTTTCCTACAGCTGTTTAATAAATTGTGTTTTTGCACCCCCACAGCAGTGTGTAGACTAAACTACATGTGTTCAGCATCAATTAAATACCTCTTATCAAATTATACCTCTTTGTTTTAATTTACCGCACAGCTAAACAGCTGGCATGCAGTAAAGTTAAAGTAAACAGCTGTTGTCGTATATGTTTTGAAATTTTTACTGTGGGACTAACCTCTGTAAAACAGATCTTTTTAAAAACTAAAACACTAATTAAAAATATAGTTGTAGGAAAAATGTTGTGTATATTACGGGTACAAAGTTTAATTTGTCACCCTCAATAAATAGTCTTACTTGAATAAATTTTACATGTGAAATCAGAAATTTGTAATGATGCTTCTATTGTTACCTAACATTAAATGTAAATAACGTTCTAAAAATAAGCCTATACAAACCAAATTTAAATATTTAAAATTTATTACTATATTTCAAAAAATTAGTAAATTTTTCTTCGTGTGTAAGACTTTTTCATTTTAACCAGTTTTAAATTATTTATAACTTGTAAAACAAACAATCAAGGGTGGATGTCTGATTGGTTTCTAACAAGTCTATATGGCACTTTGCATTCTGTGTGAGCCAACCACATACTATTTTTATATCTCTTTAGTACAAAAAATAAAAATCAGTAGGCCTAGTAATTATCCTGTGTATTGAATCATTGTTTCACTGTGTATTATAAAAATGCTTCTATGATTGACTAATATCATGTACTTTACAAGAGTTTAAGCACAGATAAAAGACAGATGGCCAACTGAATTTACAAAGATCTGCTGCAATGTGTGGGGCGAGGGATTAGCGGGGGGAAGAAGGAGTAGTTCGGATTTGAGTCACTAGATGGCTTGCCTTGTAACGGACAGTCGCTTTCTGAGGATAGATGACGTGTCCGTGACGTCATGAAGTATATACATTACATTCACATCCCCTCTCTTCATTGCTACTGCATAAACGTAAGATAGACAAGAGACGGGTACGCATGTTCCTCACTTCCTTATTTTTATTCTGAACATCCCGCAGTTATGATCAAAAATGTAGAAACAATGTCATGGCTTTCGGTATTGAATGTTCTTTATCTTTATGATTTTTCTTACACAAATTACTACTGTACTGAAACAAACTGTAGTCTACCAGAAATTGGCACAGACTTTCACAAATTCACCTTTTCAATAATATTAAAACATTTACAATAGCTTTGAGCCAAAATACAACTGATGAAATAAACAACAAGGGACTTTTGACAGTTGTTTATAAAATTAAATTTCAAAAGAAATTAAAACTTAAACGAAATTTATACTGAAATATTCAATTGTAATAAAGTCTTAGATCATTTCTAAATCACAGCTTTGAGGTTATGATTAATCCTACAGTGTTTATTAAAATATTTGTTTCCTAATTTCACAATTTAATTTTAAAATAAAACCAAACAAACTCAAAAAAAGTCCTTATAAAAAAACCGATGAAATAAAAATGACAATTCTAAAACTTTTTATAATAATGATATTTACTTTCATTTAAAACAAATCACACGAAAATCGGTTACATAGATTTCCAGAAATAGCAGAAATTTGACCGGATTTTGTAGAGGATAAATACTATAGTTCAGTCAATCCGTTCATCCATAGATACAAAACGAAGTTCTGATTTTTTGGAATGGTGTATGTATAGGGGCACTATTTAAAATTCCAAGTTTTGGACCTCGTCGGTGCTCCGCGCGCGCCACCGGCCACGAAAAACCCAGCATTTTTTTTACCTAGTTCTAGTTTTTTCTAATTTTTAGCATGAAGGATTGGTTTGACAAAAATCATTCAGTCCTTTTTTAAAGAACAGTAAATTTACCACAATTTAAAATAAAAATCATCTTCCTGAGTATAATACTTTTCGAGTTACAGTCATTCAAATTGCAAGTAAATTTTCATATTTCTCTTTTATTTAAAACTATTTTATAAAAGTTAATGTCAAAACATAAATTCTGAAATTTAAAAAAGTTTTCTGTTATGCTATAACTGATGTTCAAAAACAATTCAAACTTAACACTGCTTCACACGCGGCCATATTGTAACTTGATCACACGCAAAGGCGGCTCTGCCAACATCATTGTGTATTTTTTATCATGTTTCGTAATAATTTTATGATATTGATTTATTTTTTCATTTTTGATAAGAAATATATACATATACAGGTGCCTCCGAACTCTCTTGTACCCCTTTTGTGGATATGTTCCTGGGATCCAGACAAACATATTTCATAATATAAACATGGGTATACAGTGCTTATTTTTTCGTCTGTCTGTCTGTATGTGTTTTTTACAATATCAACTCCTATAAAAGCGAGTGTACGTACAAGCGTACGTGGAGTAACATTTAAAGAAGAAATATTATAACAGCTGATTTCACCCACCATCTGTAATACGCAAAAACAAAACCTAGCGTAGATTATACTTTGGGGTTATGTTTACAACTTCAATCAATAATATAGCCTATAATATTAATAACTTCTAAATCATTTGATCTATCAATATGAAATAAAAGGCAATTTAAAAGATAATATTTTTATCTTTCTTTAAATATATGTAATAATACTAGCATTCCCCGTCGCAGCTTCGCCCGCAATCTTTTACGGATAAACAATTTTGTTCCGGTACCGGTACTGATCATATTTACAACTGATTAACTTGGTAATAATTTATTTAAGGTAAATAAAAAATAGTATTGATGAAATGAAGGAATGCTAAATATTTTACCCAATGCATATTGTTTATGTATAATTTGTTTATATATGCAGGGTGGTTATAATGTCACTCCCCCCCCCCCTTTAACTTTTGTGTTTGTTAAAACAAACAAATATCATTTTGGGAACAATACTAACTTAACCCAAAGTATCTTATGAAGCAATCGGAAATTTTGAGTGTCCCCTAAAAATGGGGGATTTTGGGAGCAACTCAAAATTTTAAAATGTTAAGTATGGTCATGTGATACCTCATTTTAAAGGTCTATTTAAGACTAGGAAAATGACACAAAGAAAATAAAAATCGGACCACCCAAAACAAAATGGCGGCCCTAAACGTGTTGAAATAAATCTTCATAAAGTTGCTAATATCTCGGAAAGGAAAAGTAAGAGTTTTTAGAAAAAATTTCAAGAGAAAAAATATTTATTTCAATGTGCTTGATTAAAAAAGATTGCTTCCAAATTGATTTCGTAAATTTTATTTTTTACAACATTTTCTAAGATGTAGGAGTCGACTTAACGTTTTAATGAGAAGCTAGTCATGCGACATGTATTTTAGCAACAACCAAAGCACCTCTCTACCTTTAAGGAAAATATAAAAATGTATATTTATTGTTTTTAAGGGTTGTTCTCACATTTATACCCCTTAGCAGCACCTAACAAAATGTGAAACTGGTTTGATTTTTATATGTGTCTTTAAGAAATGTACAAAATTTAAGCTTCCTAGCTTTAAGGAAAGCATAACAAACATTATTTATTGTTTTAGGGGTTGTTTCAACTCTTAAAGTTTTCTTAGTGTGTCTCTATCCCCTATGAGACATACGTGTACCAAATTTCACATTCTTAGGCGGTATTCAATTAATATTATAGTTTTAGAGGTTGGTGTACATTTTCGCCACATAGCAGAACATGATACAATTTAAATCTTGTTTATTTTTTATATGTATCTTATAAGAAATAAATGTACAAAATTTCTGATTTCTAACTTTAAGGAAAGTATATTAAACAATATTTATGGTTTTAGAGGTTGTTTCAACTCTTAAAGGCCAAATGTTTTCTTAGTGCGTCTCTAGCTCCTATGAGAAATATGAGTACCAAATTTCACATTCCTAGGCGGTATTCAATTAAAATATAGTTTTAGAGGTTGTTGTGCATTTTCACCACAAAGAAGAACATGATACAATTTAAATCTTGTTTATTTTTTATATGTATCTTATAAGAAGTAAATGTACAAAATTTCTGATTTCTAACTTTAAGGAAAGTATATCAAACAATATTTATGGTTTTAGGGGTTGTTTCAACTCTTAAAGGCCAAATGTTTTCTTAGTGCGTCTCTAGCTCCTATGAGAAATATGTGTACCAAATTTCATGTTCCTAGGCAGTATTCAAGTAATAATATAGTTTTAGGGGTTGTTGTATATTTAAACCATATAGCAGAACGTGATAAAATTTAAATCTTGTTTATTTTTTATATGTATCTTATAAGACATAAATGTACACAATTTTAGATTTCTAACTTTAAGGAAAGTATTCTATATCAAACAATATTTATGGTTTTAGGGGTTGTTTTAACTCTTAAAGGCCAAATGTTTTCTTAGTGCGACTCTAGCTCTTATGAGAAATACGTGTACAAAATTTCACGTTCCTAGGCGGTATGGTTTTTGAGATATATAACTAACAATATTTATGGTTTTATGGGTGTTTCAACTCTTAAAGGTCAAATATTTTAAAACAGTGCCCCAAATACTTTAAATACTTTTACTTAGTGCACCTCTAACGCCTATGAGCAATATTTGTACCAAATTTCACATTCCTAGGAGATATGGTTTTTGAGATATATACCAAACAATATATATGGTTTTAGTGGTGTTTCACCCCTTAAAGGCCAAATATTTTAAAATTCTTTCTTAGTGCGCCTCTAATGCCTATGAGCAATATTTGTACCAAATTTCACTTTTCTAGTGATATGGTTTTTGAGATACTGTGATGAGTCAGTCAGTCAGTGGTATTTCACTTTTATATATATAGATAGATACATAAACACAAAATCTTAACAAATATTCCTACAGTTTTATGGTCCTTATAAAACACATTTACACATTTACCGAGTTAAAAATCCCCGTTTGCAAAATTAGGTAGGCCTAGATAAAGTGTGTTGTTTAAATAGTATTTTGTATAAATGATGTATTACTGAAGTGTATCTAATTATACCGCCTGTGATTTTTCACGGGGATTTACTAGTACTTAATATTTTTGGAAGTAGAAAAGATATTGAGCTCAAACTTTGTATACCTATTTGTTGCATAACATTTTATCACTGTATGAAAAATTAGAACATTATTTTATATGTTTTCAAAATGGAGGCCGTTTATAATTTTTAATGTTGATGATGCATATGATTTGTTCACGATCCATACTTTCAACAGAACTTCAACATACTTTAAACATAGTGTGAAAAGCAACAGTTCATGATTAAAAACCGCATGAATTGTATTCGGTTAAAGGAAATATATTAACTTAAAATATTACAACTTTAGATTGTTCTGAATTTTAACATGTTAGAAATGTATTTTTAAACTCGGTCCATGTACCGGTTTTTTTGTAAATTTATTAAATTTAAAATAATGTAATTACTTTGTAAATAATATAAATATATGTTTCTCAAGTAGTTATAGAAGTTTTCGTAATAGTTTTGCATATGAACATAATGTAACAAGTATTATAAAATGACTCCGTGTGTTTGCCTAAAGGAAATCTTAATTAAGTACTATATTACGATTTGAAATATAAACATTTTAGGTTATTCTAGATTTTAACATGTAGCCTAACATAGTAGAAATGTATTTTTAAACTCGGTCCATGTACCGGATTGTTTGTAAATTTATTTCATTCAAAATAATGTAATTACTTTGTAAATAATATAAATATTTGTTTCTCGAGTAGTTATAAAAGTTTCCGTAATAGTTTTGCATATGAACATGCAAATTGGATCCTATAAAATAGACTTACATAAAACATGTTTACTAATAAAAAATGTATATGCAACATATTTTGAATCGTGGAACTAAGTTTTATTAACGATTGAGAAATAAAACAAATAAAATACTTTGTTAGCATTTTTAATTTTAAAAAGAGATGATATTTAAAATTGGCGCAAATCAGTATTCCTAGTTTGTGGTATAATTTGATATTTTTAAAAGTCAATGGAATAACGTTATTTATAATAATACAATATACTGTGCAAAGAAATTAATTGCTATTGGAGAAATGTAATAAAAATTTCTTTATGAATTTCAAATTAGATAACACAGTCCACAGTAATAATGATTGCAATTTATTATAAGTTTTACTCTAGATCATAACACTAATAATGCAGTAGGCTTATAATATATTACATCGCTTCTTGTCTTGCATTACTAAAGGGTGTGGGAATATTACTTTGGGTCACTTAATTTCCTCCTCAATATCTGTCCTCTACGTCTTAGTTTTTCATTATTTCGCTAAGGAAAGCAACCAGTTCAGAATACTTTTCCAGGCTTTTCAATATTATTGACTCGCCACTGTCAACTGTATCACTTCTTTTAGGTATTTTTCTGTTAGCTCTCTTTGGCCAGGTAAACACAGTGTGGAAAGGTGTGTCAGCCTCAGCAATGTGGATAGGAGTCTGTATCACTAATGGCAAAGCATGAGACTAAATTGCTATACTCTTTGTTTATTTGAGGTTGTATTTACCCTATACAGGAGGTACCTTATTACATTTTGTCATTCAGTAATGTCTGGAGTCTGTGTGATGTGTTCGTGATGGGGAATAAAGGAATACAGTTGGTTCCAGAGTAAAGTTGGTTTTATATTTCTTTTATTTCCTGTGGAGATCCAATGCTCCGTCTAAGCATCTCCGTTCAACTAGAAAACAAACATCTGAATTTATATTAAAATCTCATTAAAATGACAAAATGTGACCACATACAAAATAAGTAACATTACAAAATAACATATTTTTAACATACATTTTTTTTAAAACAGGCACAAAATGAATGGTTTTGATGTGGTATGGGTGCCAGGGACTGATCATGCTGGAATCTCTACTCAAATTGTTGTTGAACGTTGTCTTCAGAGAGAAAAGAAACTTAGCAGGCATGACTTGGGTAGAGATCAGTTTTTGAAAGAGGTATGGCGATGGAAAGAAGAGAAAGGAGAGACAATTGTTAAACAACTGCATACAATTGGAGCATCTTTAGATTGGTCGAGACATATTTTCACAATGGACCCAGTAAGTATATTTCTATTAAATTTTAGTAAAATTTATTGTTTGCTTTTATATAGTGAAGTTATAATTCTATGACACAAGTGTCACTTCTGCTTCCAAATTACTAGTCCTGGCTGTTGTATAGCAGAAAATGTATAATGTTAATTAACTAGTGGAACCGGATGGTACAAATATTTTATTCTTATTATTACATAATTGACTAAATTAACAAAATGTTATAATATTGTAATATTTTTCAGGCCTATTGTTTATTAGCTTGAAGGTGACAGCAAGGTAACAGCAAAACATGTTACCTCGAAATAATGTTGATCGGTATTGACTTAAAATAATTACCTACCACCATTAAGAGAAGAATTTAATCAAGAATTTTATAGAAATGACCATTTGTTCTCACAGTTGTTACTAAAATGTAAGAGTAAAAAGACATAACGTTTTGGTTGTTTCCATTCCGAATATTGATTATAATAAATAATTATTATGACGTACCGTCTCCAATACGTGATACTAAGTGATGCAATAATTTTCACTTGTTAAATGAAAAACTAAACTTTGAGTCTATATCAAAGACCATGAAAGAATACCGTTGAGGGACGGGCTTGTGTACACCGAGACCTTGAACGCTCCAATCGCCTTAGTGCAACGTTGTCACGTTCTTCCCACGCTTCTAATTGAATGGGGCTGACTCAACACATTTATAATCCTTTAAACTGTGCGCTCAAGCCTCGAACAGTAAATACTAGGAGTGTTCGAGGCTAGTAGATATGGCAACGCTGTGCACTCATCCTATTGGCCGCCATTCAACGGTATTCTTTAGTAGTCTTTGATGTAGTGCATTATTCAATACATTATTAAAGATAAGCAACACCTCCATCTATTAGCGTAAGCGACAATCGTCCTCAGTCCATTTGGGAATGTTGGTCCCAATTGGTCAGTGATAATGCAATTAGTTTGAAATCGACTCTTTTTCTCAAACAATGTTTCGTGTTTATATAGTAATTCATTATTGTGATTTAATGTTCTGTGGTTGAGTGTTCCAACAATTGTCAAAGGATTTTCCGGCTGTGAGACTTGAAAATGGCTTAATAACCGAAACGGCTGTCGTACAACGGTCAACAAAAATTAGAATATTAGAGATGGTAAAGCAGTGATGCATTATAAATCGTTACCTATAAACTGTTATTTATAAACCAACATAAATAAATAAATGTAATTAACTGTAATCAGGTTTAAATGTAATCAAATCAACGTATTAAATTAGGTAAGTAATTTACAAAATATTCGCAGAGGTCAGCTAGTTAAAAGATAATCCGTAGAAATTTAAACATAAATTTTACTGCATTAGACTACATCTATACATGCAGCTTATAAAAAAATAGAAATTTGATAAGCGTTAGGTGTTTTAGGGGATATAATCAAAAGTGTATTTGCAGGGAAAGAATTCACAAACCTCAACTTATGATTATAAATTGTGTCTGCATTGAATTCTGCTAGGCTCTTAACTCTAATGAGGTCATAGAGAAAACTGGAGGTCAAAGAAGAAAGAAACCAACCGCATTGAATTAAAATATCACACAATGGTTCTACAATAAAAGTACAAAAACTACTCAAAATTAAAATAGCATTCATAATAAAGTTACTTTAACACTCACAAAGAATTAGTAGTGACTTCAAGAATTCAGAGCACAGGGCAAAAGCTTGTAAGAAACTGAGAAGGCTGTATTGGTACCCTCAATATTGAAAATTGGGTAGGTATCAGTAGGGAAGAAAACTATTTCCATCCTTTGTTATTTTTTAAAACAAAAATACTTTGATTTGGTCATATTTACCTTACATTGGAATTCCAGGGTTGACTTTAAGCAGAGGTATAGATAAAATCATATAGGATGGTGCGTAGGGCGGGTAGTGCAAGTGAGACAGAGTACCTATCCCACCACACTTCCCCTCCTAAGTTTAGGCGGGGCATTGTACAGTCAACCCTAGTTATGTTGGCTTATTTACTTTATGATATAGAGACATTTTAAATAAAACATGTACTAAACACGCTTAAAATATGATTTAAATTAAAGGCTATTTTATTACTTACTTATAAAGTAGTTTATTATAAATTTACAGTAGATATAAGTAAATAGAAAAATAGTATATTTACATTACATTAAATAATTTACTGTCCAACTCTTCAAGTAGTTTCTTAT
>JAGFPH010006134.1:60942-72053 GCA_018207615.1 Philaenus spumarius | reverse complement strand
GGGGGGGGGGTCAAAGTTACTAAATCACGATTTCTCCAAAACCACAGAACGGATTGGAATGAAATTTGGTATGTCGCTTCCTCTAGGACCCTAGATGCTCGTTCAGAAAGGTTTTTAAAAATTCGAAATTTTAGGGGGATTCGGGGGTCAAAGTTACTAAAAATCCCCATAAGAAATACATAGTGTAATAGGCCTATATTTATTGATATAATATATTTTTTGTTAATATAGGCTACATTTAACTTTGATTTTTCTATCCGTGCAAAGCTGGATCGGGCCAGCTAGTTATGTATATAAATTATCAACAAGTAAGAAAAGAATATCTAGTGTAATAAAAGTATAAATGAAGAAAGGAAGATTTGCGTGTTTGTTAATTGTCAGAGGTTAAAAGAAGTTGTTTGTATCTGATGGTTCAGATACCCCATTTAAATATAGGCTATTTGTTTGTAGAGACCATATTCTCTAAAATATCCCGGAACTAATATGTATAAATTATTAATAAAATTTGATGCGTAGTTTTTCAGAATATAGAAAAAGTAAGTGTCTGCATTAATATTTAATTTTAAGGGTAATTTTTTCCATTTCATTCCTTTGACTTAAATAATTAAATTGAAAATAGTTTTGAATTCTCTTAAAAATAATATTACTGTAGGCCCTACACAATTTTAGGTTAATAGCTTATAGGAAGTTAGTTTAATTTGTATTTATTTTATTGGGGTGGAAACCCCATTTCAACCCCTTAGACTGGGATAAAAACTATCCTTGGAATAAATCACACATTTTGAGAAAAAAAAATCATTAAGATTGGTTAAATAGTTTCGGAGTTCATCGCGGACAAACACTGTTGACACTAAATTTGTATTTATATACCTCTACATATGTATATTTACATTTTAAATATAATAATAGTTGTGAAAAAAAATATAAATACTGTCATTAGATTATCTAAGACAATCACGTCCACTTCTTGTTATTTTCATTATGTATATAAATTATCAACAAGTAAGGAAAGAATATCCAGTGTAATAAAAGTATAAATGAAGAAAGGAAGAGTTGCGTGTTTGTTAATTGTCAGAGGTTAAAAGAAGTTGTTTGTATCTGATGGTTTAAAGGAAGAACAAAATTTAGTTTAGCAAGTACAATTAATTTAAGTGAACAATGTCAAAGTTGTTGAGAGAGATTTATGGCCGCTAAGCTATACTTTCTCTAAAAATGAATAATTAAATCAAGTCTATATTCTAATTAATAAGCCGTTTTAATCCAAAAAAAAACATTTTATACAAAATCAACTAAATATTAATGCACTAAAAAGCAATATGAATCGAAACAAACAACTTTTCAATAATTTACTAAAGAAGGCAAAAAATGTAATTAAGACATTATTTATAAAAATGATTGAAAAAGATAATTGAAAAATGATAAAAAGATATTATTTATTTTATTTTATTGACCATTACAAAATTGAATATTTTATCAATTCCTTTAATCCAATGTGTAACTTAGGATGAAGACAATCTTGAATTTTCTAGTTTTAAGCAAACAAATATTAATTGGTAACAATGAATTGTTATTTGTGTCTTAAAGGAGGAAAGTGTCACTTTGCCACCCTGAAAGGAAATTTTACCATGTCAAATGATGGTAATTTTCCTGAGTTACGTATAATAATTGGTTTGCTCAACCCGGCATCCTATACCAACACAGTAAACAAAATAATATCTTTATATATAATACGTGAAGCCGTTTTTTGTAAACACAACTCCTCCCTTATTTCTGGACCAATTTTAATGTTTGAGTTGTCAAAAATTCGTCTCATTTCGTAGTTTTGCAATAAGGTTTTAGATGTCAAAAATTCTTATCCTTAAATGGCGTGAGCTAATCTCAAAGGTCGGGTTTTCCCCATAAGATTAACATGGAAAATATTTAAAAACCATTTCTATACAAAACAGCTGTTTATAATAAGAAACAAACTAATCCAGCTGATTTCGTGGATGTAAATAACGATGATTACAGTATTCAGAAGGTTATAAAAACATTTTAATACAAAACAGCTGTTTATAATAAGAAACTAACTAATACAGCTGCTTTGTGGAAGTAAATATTGATTTTTATAAGGGAGGAAATGAATTATTTATTCAAATTATAAAATTTACGAACTAATTTGTTTTGAACATTTAACATTATTTACCATCTTAGTTTTGAGGTTATTATTTATAACTTTTTTGTTAGGTTTTTGATTAAGTGCAGACCTGAGCCTTACTGGTTCTTTTAACCTTTATTATTACTGCTGTTATAAAATATAAGAAATAATTTGATTTGAACATTTAACATTATTTACCATCTTAGTTTTGAGGTTATTATTAATCCTACCCTTGTATTATAAATAAAACATAACATATGTTTTTAGAAGGTCGCACCGGGGGTTGGCGTGCGGAGCTCGCAGGGGTCTCCCCTAGTTATATGTACATATGCTGTTATTATCTTTAACTTAATTAACTGTTATCATTCATTCGATTGTTACAGTTACACTAACCGATAGGGAATCAAAAGAGATAGAAAATTTTGTCTTGACATTTTTTGTTAAATTGTACGGTTTTTGAGTAATTTAGGTTTGAAATTTTCAAACAGCCTACATTTTTAAACGCATGATTGGATATAATCATTAATTTTTTAAAGATACATCATTGTGAGGTTAAACTTCATGCTTAGTGTGAACTCAACCGGTAAAACATTTCTCTAGATATGAATTATTTTGTAAAAAAGAACAAAAGCGTTTATATTTTTGAAACAAAGCTTTTTTGGACCTATGTTCTTGTGAACAATTTTTCTTATTTTTAGCAGTATAACTAGTTCCTGAAGTATTATCCGTTCCTCCTGAAACACTCTGTATAATACTACTTAAAAGTTTTATCAATCACTTATTCAAAATATTTCATGCCTCAAAGGTTTTCCGAGATACATTAAGTTGAAGTTAATATTGTCTGTTATAGGCGTATAATAGACTAACTGCCCGATCTGGCTTTAACGGATAGACAAATCAAAGTTAAATGTATGTTAACAAAACAAATATATCAATAAATATATTACACTATGTATTTCTTATGGGGATTTTTGGTAATTTTGACCCCCCCCCCCGAACCCCCTAAAATTTCAAATTTTTAAAAAAACTTTCTTAGCGAGCACCTAGGGCCCTAGAGGAAGCTACCTACAAAATTTAATTCCAATCCGATCAGTAGTTTTAGAGAAATCGTGTTTTAGTAACTTTGTCCCCCCGCCCAAACACCCCTAAAACTTCGATGTTTTTTAAACCCTTTCTTAGTTGGCACCTATGGCCCTAGAGGAAGCTACATACCAAATTTCGTTCCAATCCGTTTGGTAGTTTTGGAGAAATCGTGATTTAGTAACTTTGACCCCCAAAGCCCCCCTTTTCGAATTTGTTTAAACCCTTTCTTAGTGAGCACCTATCTGCCTAGAGGAAGCTACATACCAAATTTCGTTCAAATCCTTTCAGTAGTTTTTGAAATTTCGTGACGAGTCAGTCAATGAGTGAGTGAGTTAGTGAGTGGTATTTGGCTTTTATAGCCTACAGATAAGACATTAGAATTTATTTTAAGTTTTTGTTAGTTAAGAGTATTTATTATGTTAAACATTGTAACGTCATCGAACATTTATGTTCTGCGAAAATCAAACAGATTTGTTTTTAATGAAAAGTGTTTAATTGAAATCGGTGCAATCATTTTAGTGAAAGCAATATACACACGTTAAACTATTGCAACCCTCACTATAGGAGGTCAATTGTGTAAAAACAAGAAGTGGTGGTACATAGGGCAACGGCTAGAAGTTGTCAATAAATATAAATACTTTGTAGTTACACTTACTCCATCACTGTCGTGGGAAACTCAATTTAAGGACAAATCCAAACCTGCAAAATGCGCTATAAACGCATAGGCCTATAGCATAACCTTTTAGGTATAACGGCAAGGTCCCACTTAGTGCTCAGTAGGCCCTATACATGTTTTAATTCTATTGTACAAGTTGTAAAGTCTACCCAGAATTGTCCGAATTCCTTCTTTCCTTGCTACACCTATACCGTGGGGTTACATACTCGGTCGCGTGCAGGCGTTGTAGTACACAGTTTACACACTCACTAGCAGCACTGACTGAGCCCGTCATGTACCATGCGATAGCTGTTCAAGGCGACCCCCCGCCATTTTGCTAGTTAGTTCACCTTTATCTACCACGCAGTACAGAAGGTCACGCTTGCTTGTGGTCCGTAACATGTAGTAATATCTTTCTTCTACAATATGCGTTAATAAGCCGTACACCAGGTAAAATAACCATGTTTTATTTAATATGTAGCATGTAGTCTACGGATATCTGAATTTTCCCATAATTTCAAAATGTCATTTAGTATTAGTTACTGTTTGTTACGTGTAAGCCTTTGTATTTTGCAAAAAGCAATTTGTAAATTAATTAACCATATAAATTTTGATATTTTGTAAAGCCTACAACCATACTAAATAGTGATTTTAATAATTAGCCTGGAAAATAGACAATTTAAACTAAAGTGAATTCATGTATAATTAACTACAAGTTATAAATTGTGCTCTAAAGAGTTCCAGTACCAAGTATAATTCAGCCAGTCAATTAAAAACCGTATAATTGTTTCAGTTTGCCAGAAACAAAGTGTAACTCTGTAACAAATTAACTTTTGATATTAATTACAAGTGAAACTTATGAATTATAACGTCATATTAGACCAAATTGACACGTTCAAACAGTTTACAACAGGACCAACTACAGCATGCCTGCTGTTAACGTGCTGTAATTTTATTCTAACATAATATTTTACTTTTGGCTATTTAAAACAACTAATGCCTATATGTTCTGGTCCTTTAGAGAAATCTGGTTTAAGTTCCTGCTTCAAGTTTCTACTTTAAGATCCTGCTTTAAGTTCCTGGTTTAGTTCAACTCTTAATCAATATGCAACTGTAATTAAATGTGACTCCACCTTCGCAACTACAACTTATTTCTACGCTGTCTCAAACAAAGTGAATTCATTTGATCAATAACTCATTATAAAATATAAACAGAAACAAGCTATTTTAAATCAGTATGAACTTATAATAAGTTAGCCAAAGTCAGTGAATTTCCGAAATATAAAAAGGCTATTTAACTTGTTTTTATGTAATTAAAATAGTATGTTGTTGTAATATATATGTCATTTATTAAATAATAAGGGCGGTGAGGTACCTATTTTGACGCCACGGACTCCAAGAGTCAGAAATCAAAATTTCTTTTTTTAATTATAATGACGTCATGATTCCAATAATACTTTAAGTACAAAATTTTACATTATTTTATTTTGTTTATACCTTTTGGAATTGCAGTTTTTTTTTATTACATACAATGCGCATATATATATATTTTTTTTTTTTTTTTAATAAACGTTGGCCAACATATAATATACCAAATAGTTTGTAAGTACTGTTATATAAACTAATGTTTAAGACCATGTGTACTATTTTCAAAAGTTTTATTTCTTGGATTAATTAACTAAGTCAATATTTAAATATATAATTAAATATAGGGTAGGTTTTTCTTTAATTTTGTAAGGGAGGGAATTAAATAAATCAAACTGTTATTTTTGGGGCGTATACAATGTTCATTCTTTTTTATGTTAAGGGCGTATCAATCTTTTTTTAATAAACTAACGTTATTGTTATAAATGTGTACATTAATTCTATTTATCCAATAACCTGTCAAGGGACATTTCAGATATCTCGACTTCACTATTAAGGTAAGACTTGTATCTGGTGTAATTTACTTTCATAAACTTTCTGTATGTGCCATCCATATTATTTTGAGCCCAGTACGCATTCCACATAGTTTTTTGCTTTTGGATGGTAACATATTCTGGCAGATCAGAGCGTGGTTACCTTCCTATTAAAATTTTGTTTACTGCTACAAAGTGATGTTATGCTACAGTTCCCAGGTCTGTTGCTACAAGGAAAGTGATGAATTGGAAGTGGTACTAAGATTATTTATAAAAAGAATATTTAATTTCCCAAATAACACCCCAAATAATGCCTTGTTTTAGAAACAGGGTTTGAAAAGGTTCATTTGTTTACATTAAAAATTCATATGGGTTTTCTTTTAATGTGTTTACTTTTACCAACGAATAGATTGCCAAACATTCTTGCTAAACAACTAATAAAAAAACAACCAGTAAAAACTATTTACTGGTGCCAGGAGTGGAAAGTGTCAGGATATAAATACGAGATTGATGTGGATATGAGCAATATTGATAGGTTACGTGAAAAGATGCTTAGCGTTATTGAAGCGCAAAAAATTCCACATATCACAAACAGTACCGGGATCTTGACCTTCAACTCGGCAGTAGACATTACTTATCTGAATCCAAACATTACGTGTTATCATCAAAGCAAGTGCGGAACTAAGTTGGTTAGACTCCTTATGCAACTTAAGGGTCTGCTGTAGTGGCGGCCATCTTGGATTTTTATCCCATAAGAGCAATGTTAATTTTCAAACCATTTATTTCGTTTACTTTTTATCATAACATTTTTTGCAAGGTCTCATTTTAAGCACAGTCACAATACGCATCCGTGTTGCAATTTAGTTTTTTAGCAATAAACTCTTTTTGATAACGATTGAGTTTTAAATTTCAAACAATGTAGTGCAATAGTCGGTTACATTTTTGGGAAACACGGCAGACTTACGGGAATCCAAATATTTACCTAACAAAAATGTTATCAATGCAAGTTGTAGAATATTCAGTTATTCCATTAGTCTTGTTGATTAAATACACAAAGCCCAGAGCCCATCAGATTAGTAAACATAGATAAGGTTCAGACTGAGACGAGTCGACTTCAATGTTTACATCTCCTTCACACAACAATGGTTGGTTGCAATTTCGGACATAAAAGTATCTAATTCATTGATAAACTCAAACACTAAAACTTTGCAATGTATACATTCCCACAGTTAAATTGTCAAATTATACATTATTTATATTAAGGGTATGCTGTAGTGGCGGCCATCTTGGATTTTTATCCCATAAGAGCAATGTTAAATTTCAAACCATTTATTTCGTTTATTTTTTATCATGAAATTGTTTGCAAGGTCTCATTTTAAGCACAGTCACAATACGCATCCGTGTTGCAATTTAGTTTTTTTTAAATGCTTTTGATTTGTTATGTAATTAACATTTTGTAAGTACAAAGTTCGAATTTTTTTCCTAACACAATAAGAAATTAATAATGAAATATATAATTTGCAAGCCGGATCCGAAATTTTATAAAGAATATTCAGTTTTTTTTTTCAACACTCAACTACAAAAGATAGACTTATAAAATGGTTTGAAATGAGGCAATGTCAAAGCGTTCAGCTGCAAGAAATTGCACTGTTTAGATAGGGATGCAGTGAGAAGCGGTTGCGTATCCGGTTGCTTTCTCGTTTACTGGAGCAGACCCTTAAATTAAAACGAAACAATTTACCATTTTATTGCTCGCTGTCCTGTCAAAGCCGATATAAGAAATATGTACTTTTTCAAAAGCGTTTTAAATCGAGGAATTTGAACTTTTATTGAACGGGAGAAATTGGTGCAGATTATAAATTCACTAGCTGACCCGGCAATGCTTTGCTATTGCTTAATTTGAAACTTTGAAAGCCTGTAATTCGTATCCCTGAGGGCCGATGTAAATTATAATGGGATTCTGCTCATTGCTTGATTTACCTAACCTAAAATTATATTCATTTTTTGATCCAAATCAGTTGTTGATCAAAATCAGCTGTTGATCAAAATCAGCTGTTTTAAGTTTTTCATACGAACAGCTGTTTTTTGTGCCCCTGATAAAATCAAAAGATATATTTCTTCTTCTTCCTTAAGATTGACCTTCCATAAGATTAACATTGAAACTTTGAGGGCCACTGGGGCGTAGCCCTAATGTCCTAGGACTTCGGTAAATGGCCTAAAACCTTCCCAGGGTTAACCTGCGTTACTATGCAAAATTTCAAAGCAATCGGATGGACGGTTTGGTAACGCATAAAGGACAAACGTACATACATTGAATTTTATATATATAGATGAAGATTGGAACTTTAGATGGCAATTAATACAGAAATTTAATTTTTAATTGAAACCAGAAACAAAAATGCGGTTGTGGGGGAGGGGGGGTAGGATACGCAATTTTTGAGATCTTGATTTTTTTATCATATAATTATATAATTTTAATTATATAGCTGATACTAAATGTATTCATTTCTGTTCTAATGTAGCCCTATACTGAAATGTTGAGTGTGATGCAAGAACCTTATTATATATGTATGTGTGCTTTGATGGATGGATCGATTGAAAATAAGTAAATATAAGTGGACTATAGTGCAAGTCCTAATAATAAACGACTTTGCCAACCCAGCTGATGGTAATACTGCAATGCAGAACTGTGTAAATAACAATTTTATTTTACACTATTTCCTATAGTTGATTAACAAATGTATGTATTTTTTTTATTTCTATTGCTGTGTGTATTGATTACATGTCAAAATAAAGTAGCTTACTTTTATTCTAGTAACCCTCACTTATTCAACTATATAAATATATACCTTTCTATATATGTTCACAAATAACTATAAAACAAGAGTACTGTACAAATAATAACTGATCACCATGAATACTCTAAAGACCATATTTATGGTTTACCCCATCTGAAACTTCGGAGTGTAAGTATTATATAACACTACTTAATGTAAATCATCTCTGACAATGGTAACGCTACAAACGTGCATTTCCATAACAGCATTTATGATTTAAGACCCGCAGTGTGTTCAGCGAAGGATAAAAAACTATTTCCATTTCGACAATACAAAGTAGAAGATATCGCTTAACCTTTGCCTCTTCTTGTTACAGATACTGGCTTCTGATTGGCTGACTGCTACCTAGTGCGGATCAGGTTTAACAACTTTCCGGCACCGAATCAGTGTTGCCAACTTGTTAATGTTTATGGTTTATTATGTTACAAAGTATTTGTTCGTTGTAAGGAACCGCTGACAGTTGAGTTTTGAAATTGCAATATAGGTTTTTGTAAAGGAGGGGGATGTTGTGCTTGGGAAATATGAGGGACGACACAATTCCCCTTCTATAAATTATAGTTAGGTCTGTAAAAAGTTTTTAGACAACGAAATTAATATTACAATTTGTGATAGCCCACCTTGCGATACGTGTATTTATTGAGAGCAAATGAATCGGTTTAGGTCATGAGCCCAAAATCTAAATATGTGATTTTTAGTATTGCCAAAAATATACGACTCTCTGTTACACTAAAGTACCATGAGATAAACTGCAATATGGATTTATGTCCATGTCAGCCGATTGAACAAGTTCAAGAAAATCAGTATTTGGGACTGTTTGTCGATTAAAATCTTACTTGGAAGAAACATACAACCTATCTAACAAATAAATTAATACTAGTAGTTCTGTGAACAGTAGACCTCGCTCGTTGAAATAACAAAAGTGGTTTTGAGGTCAGGTTAAAATTAGTGTGCCAGTAAGGAAGTAAGCACAAGGTTTAGCCAGTGAAACATTATTTTGCAATTCCCGCGATTTCGGGATTTCTAGTTCTCGTTTTTTTCTTCTTTTTTTGAGCTTTAACTGCTAAAGATTTTCTTTTAGAGGCATTGTGTTTTATTTAGGTTAATAATGCGTAAGATAGCCAAAAATATCGCGTTATAGAGGGACAACATAGAATTAAATATTTACATACTTAAATAACTAAAACTTAACAATGTATTTACAGTTCAATAACTTTCATATCATATTTATATTAGAAATAATGAAACAAACGATGTTAAAACGTCGTGATAGTGATCTCAACCCATGTACCAATACTTCCCACGGTGTCCAACGGTCATTTTTTGTATGTCCTTTACCGCCGAGAGGTTTCATTTGTTTCATCTCATTTTTTAATTCAAGTAGAGCTAAGACATATACTTTTATGAAATTTACAATGATAATTTTCAAGTATACAGTTTAATTCTTTGATTTATTATCTACACTTTCTTATCCTCTACACTTTCTTATTATTGTATGTAATTTTTGGGCAAAGGATATATTCCTAAATTACTATTCAAAACAGGCCTAGTTTTGTTAGCAGTCTTATAGTAGGAACATAAAAACTGGTGTTTTCAAAATAAGAAATTTGAAATTGATAAATATTTTTATACAATTCTATTTAGAACTAAATTACGAAACGTTTTTACATTTCTGAAACAAATTACAATAACTATTTTAACTACTTTTTATGTAGGCCTAAAGTTTAACTTTTTCCCTTCGTTACTGAACATGCTTGTTTCTTGAGCTAATAACTTTGTTAATTTTTGCTTCAATCATTTTTTTACTGGCATGTATGAATTCTTTGAACCTTTATCTACAAAAAAAATCTATGGAACACTTTTGAATTGGTTTAGAATAAACGTATAAAAACATGGTTGAAATACAAAAACTTAGACGATTTTTAACAAATTTTAAGTTTACTGCCATTTTGTGAGCTTACCGTTAGAGATACGGGAAAAAATCGAGAATACAATTTTGTTGAAAATCAAATTTTCTACCCGCAAAGTATTGTTCGTTTTTAAATTCGACTTACGGTTAAGCCACAGACTGGCTTTGGAAAAAAGCTTACACTGAGAGAAACGGTGCGGCCGCCAGTTTTATTTTATTTAAGGGGTTAAAAATTAAAAATGGAAAAAACCGTGTATATACATGGCTCGGCCTAGGAATAAGGAACTCGTGCAAAAAGCATCAACATTGGTCAAGGCGTTTGGCCGTAATCGTGAGACAAACAGACACACAGACGAAATGACGAACGATCGAGTTAAAACGAAGACTTCGCTTCGCTCGGTCAAAAAATATATCAGGCTGTTTTAAATGCTCAGATACGTATGTAAAGTATTGAAAATGATCTATTTTGCACTGGTCAGTTTTAAGTTAGAATGTGTTCTCCCAATTTGGGGAGGAACTTACGTTACAACATTAAAACCCATAATTATGCTGCAGAAGAATTTTGTTCGTATCTTATCGCACAAACCCAAAACTG
>JAGFPH010006134.1:47682-60842 GCA_018207615.1 Philaenus spumarius | reverse complement strand
GGAGCGGAGGGTGGTGATCGAAATAGCTGTTCTGTTGTGACCGGAAAACTAAATAAAAGTTGAGAGACATTACGATGTTTGCTGGGAAATTAATTGAAAGGGGCTTTGGGGAGGGGGGGGGGGGTTGTAATTACTTTGCATGAGAAGCGAGAGAAAAAACATTAAATATTGCATAACATTGGCATAAAATAGACAAGGCGTTTGGGGCATCCCGTTTAAAGACATCAGAAGCGTACCACCAACATCAACGTTAAACCGTAGAACTGCGTTTAAAGAATATTAGAACTGCGTTATTTAAAGAATATACTAAGTAAAAGGTATTGAATTTTCATAAAACTAATTCTGCAAAACGTAAACTTATTTTGAACCCATTGTTAATTTCATTTTAATCATATTTTTAAGCACAAATATTAAATTACTAGAGGAAACCCTTGCGTGCGGTAAAAACCAAATTTTGACATGCGCAGACATTTCCACATACTCTTTTACAATTGCAAAATAACATTTTCAGTAAATTATCTGGAAATTGCTTCATCATTATTGGTTCAAGATTACTAGAATCCTACTTCCACCCCCAATAGAAATATTATTACCTAACCACATATTTGTATTTGTAGATATAATAAACTCTTTTTAAATGTTCAAATGCTGCTTCAGCAGGTAGTACTAGCAATTGAACGCTTCAGAAAAGAATTAAATCTCAGTGTATTTATGTTTATTTATTTTATGTATGTATAGTATGTATAGCTATATTTACCATCCAAATTCAACTATTAATTTTTAACTTCCCGCTAAGAAAATTGAAAATTTTCTAAAATCGGGAAGTTATTGGTTTCACCCCGTTTATCGAAAATCGAGTATTCATCAGATCTCGACGTTTTGAGGTCCTAGGAATCTTCCCTGACCACTCCCGAGAGGGTGTCACCCTATCTGTATGTATGTGTGTGTGTATGTAAGTATGTGACCCGCTTATAACTTTAGAACGTCTTAACCGATTGGATCCTACCAAACGGCGTTCTAAAGAGTTCCATCAAACTTAGATTTCCTGAAAATTTCAACTAATTCGGACCGGTAGGTTCTGAGAAATTTCGAAAAAACTAAGAAATAAAAAATTTTCAAATCAGGTTTTTTTGGAATAACTTTTAAACAGCTTTACCCAGCTTTTAACCTTCAAAAGCGACGTCGATCGCTACCAGTCCGGTCAAAATCGGTCAATTCGTTCGTGAGATATCGTGAACGAAAGAAAATAAAAAAAAGGGTTTTTTCTCATTAAAATTTTTGTTGTCAATTCTTTCAATGGACTCAAAAAACTGCATCGATTGCCGCAAATCGCATAAAAATCGGTTGATTCATTCGCGAGATATCGTGAACGAAAGAAAATCAAAACAAGCGTTTTTCCTCAATTTCTCCGAAACTTTTCATCTGAAAAATTGTTGTTCTTGATTCTTTCAAAGGACTTAAAAAACTGCATCGATTGCCGCAAATCGCATAAACATCGGTTGATTCATTCAAAAGTTATGGGAGTTCAAAATTTCCAAAAATAGTGTTTGTTGTAATTAAACTTAGCGGGAAGTTACATGGATGGCCTTTAGGGTCAACCGTTTTCCAAATTTTTTTTCGACCTTTTGAGCTTGTAGAATTTCAATTGTGCCAAGTGATAACAAACAATCTGCATGATATTTCGCACCAACACTGCGCAGATCCATTATCGCAGAAATTGTTTTATACATTTCTATGCAAAAATCATATTTTTGCAAGGCTACGAAACTAAGTAAAATGTACTCTAAAATCGTTCTAGGCCTATATAGTTAAAATTAGTGAAGAGTATTAACCACTTCCAATTCAGTATCTGGTGAAGATACACGGTCAACACACTTATTAGCGAATTTCCATAGGAAAAATAAGCTATTGCAGTGGCCCTTATGGCAAGACCCAAGGTCGGGAGTAGAAAATGAGCACCGATCATGGTCCCCAGAACACGTTTTGGGTGTCATTAAAAATCATATGTATAGGGCCTATATATGTGTTCGCACTCTAGCGGCCGCATTTTCAGTCCGATTTGGTTCAAATTTGGTACACATGTTGGTTGTGTCCGTCGCTCCGACGAGTTCGTTAGCCAAAAAAATCCAACAACCTGAAGCACGTTTTTTGACAGGAAGTAACAATTTTTTTAGATTTTTTCCTACGATAGTGATTTTTTTTTAGAGTTTGTTCTACAAATATAAATGTAGGATGTTATTCTGCACATTTTGTTTTTTACGCGACCTTATAGCTCGCTTGGTTCCCCCAAAATCGATCAAAACGTAAAATACCATAGTTGTACCCGGTTCAAAGCCATGTGATTGATTCTACCGTGGGGTTGGCGTGCGAAGCACGCGATGCATTGTGTATTGAAGATACTCCCAATTCAGGGGTTGGCGTGCGAAGCACGCAATGTTTTGTGTGTTGAAGATAAGCCCAATAGGCCTATGCGGAATGGCATGCGAACCATTTTGCAGCTAATCAGCACCGTCGTGAATAGACCTATTTCCCAGATTGTTGGTTGAAAACTTAATTTTGGAAATTTGCTCAAATCACGTCAGCGGTTCAGCTGCGTGGTCGAATTATTATTATATACTATTAGCTCAGTAGGACTATATGTTCTGCTAAAAAGTCTTATATTCATTTAGAAGGTTTTTGTATTAGATATTTTATAGTACAAATATTGCAGCTACATCGGCGTGTCAATGGTTTTGACGTATACAAGTTTTTGACAGGATAATAACATTTACCGACATGCAAACTAAAAATGAAAACCTTTTCCTCAGTGCGTTGTATACAGAATCAGGTCTTTACAGTAAAAGGACTATCAGCTTATTTTGCCAAAACACCGATATCAGTAAAAATTTAGGCTACATACCAGGTTTAGCAACTTTACCATCGAAATTTATTTTAGTTGGTAATAGGCCTAGAAGAAGATAAAAAGTTTTTTGTGCTACATTATTTATTATTTGTTATAACAAGGCCTTATAATTTGGAAGTTTGACCCCTGCCGCAACGAAATTATAAGGCTTAGTAAAAATTAAAATTATTGGACATTCTATAAAACATTTTTTAAACTGTAAAAACATAAAGGCGAGCATAAACATATATCTGGTCAACCAATGAAATGCAAAACACGATGTTTTGTAAACATTTCACAATTTATGTTTCTTCTATGTTTCGCTAGAAGATTTCCACTCTTAAATATTTGTTACAGTCTGTGTTTGGATGCTTCGTAATTGGAGAAACAATAGACAGCAAATCTCAATAAATAGTTGTACAGTGTTTACTACTTGTGTTGTGTTTTATCAAAAGGATTTCTACTAAGTATTAATAGTATAAAGCATTAAATAAAGTTGCACTAACCAAGAACCTAAAACAATTACACTCATGGCAACAATAACTAATATTAGCACAACATTTTGCATATGTAGTGGCCACTTTGATTACTGGTGTGATAAAAATAAATATCGTAATAATAAACAAACTATGTAGTAATTACAATCTTAACTAGTGTTAGAACTATATTAGTATAAAGTGCACCACTACATTAACTATCCTTGCAAGGATGTTAGTTATACTGAAACACCCGGAGCAATTACTCTTATACAGTAACTAATATGAATGTAATATTTTGCAGATGTACTGCCTAATTTTATTATTTTTGTGACAATAACAACTATGTAAATACATTCAAGAAATATGTGTTTTTTTCATCAGTCTAGGCCTAATAACCTAAGATTTTTCCGACTAAATTTACAAATATTGAAATAAAAAATCTTTTTATCAAAATGAATATAGCCTATGTTATTAAGGGATAGTGAAGCTTTTTATTAGTAAAACTATTTTTTCAACCGGTTCTGTAGTTCCAGAGGTTACCCCCTACATACAAATAATCAAACAAACAAATTTTACCTCTTTATAATATTAGTATAGATAATCATTTTACATATGTAATTTGGTCATGAAATATTGCACTCTTCAAAATAGAAGAATCTAACATATTATACACATTTATAGAAAACTTCTGCAATAAAAGTAATCCTGTAAAATATATAAAATATAATTTTTTTTTCACAATGTGTGCTTTAGTACTCCTAAAATCGAGAAACCCATTGATAAGTCAAGTGGCTCTAGATCGGGTCATTTTCAAGATAACAAGCTGAGACTCAGCATGTTTAAAATGTACTATATTTTAACTCCTGTGTCAAGTTTCAATTCGCTATATTAAAATTCAGCCATTTAGAATGAGCCAACGTTTCATATATGAATCAGATTTCAACTTTTAGTGATTTCCTTGCTGCAAACTACATACCTGCATTATCGATTTTTTTCCAGACAAACCATTGCTTGGAGGAAAGAAATACATATGACCTTTTTTATTGAAAAATACTTCCCCTACACGGTGGTATTTTTTATTTTTATATATCTTCATTCCAGCTCGAAATATTAAGAAATAACGGAAAAAAACAATTTTTTTTCTACTTTGGGAAATCGATAGACTGGTCAACTTTTTTTAATAGCCTATTAATCTACATACTTTAAAGTACCTATAAAAAAATCAGCCATATTGCAAATTACTGGTAGTTGTAACCTACACCGACTGGCCTACTAGTCAATAGCTTAATTATGTTTCAAATAAATTAACACGGTGAACTCTAGATAGCACTGTTACAGATTTAAGAAATTCACCGTTGCCTCTCACTTAAGAGCAAGGCTCAAACACTTTTACGGAATGACTTTAGGAATTACTTTATACAATTTAGGTAATTTTTTACAGACACCATCGATATTATAAACGCACACGAAATAAACAAAAATCACTCACCTACTTACATACACCACTGCTTATCTCCGAGTTTCAACTACAACTAGCTCCCACAGCATCCTTTGAAGACTCTGACGCTGGTATAGAAAGGTAGTTCACATGAAAGGGTGGACCATAGATAAATGAAAACACAAGAATGTTTAAAGTTTTATTGGTTTACAGTTGGCAACAATGGTTGGATTTACAATGTAGCACCTTGTTGTAACTTAAGCAATAAATGTTTGGACGTGTGTGGTTTGTAGTGCGAAGGGATGAAACCCATCTTACATTGAGCACACATCACTCCTCAGCGTGTTTCACAACAGTTAAATTTAATCTGTTTGAAGCTTGTTTGGCATCATTTTTGTTGTTTTCTTTTATTTTCGTTTCTTAAAATTTAAGCCAACAGTAATCCAAAGTGAAATACAAATAAGGGTTGATTAGCCTATTATTTCTCTAAATTAGTAGAATGAGAAAATTAGTGACGCCATACTGCCGAGAGTCAATGTTAATTTAAATTATAATTTAATCAACATTATATTTTAATACGAGAAAGCTGAACAATATTAAGTAACTAGATAACCCGATCGAAGGTTTAGAGCATTCGTTTTGAGTGAAGCTGTAAACATAACCTTAAAATACAATCTACGATAGATTAGGTATCTATATATATATAAAAGTCAAATCCACTGACTCACTGATCACGATTTCTCAAAAACTACTTAACGGATCGGAACGAAATTTTGTAAGTAGCTTCCTCTAGGGCCATAGGTGCTCACTAAGAAAGGTTTTAAAAAAAATTCGAAATTTTATTGGGGTTTGTGGGGGTCAAAGTTACTAAATCACGATTTCTCTAAAACTGCTGAATGGATTGCAATGAAATTTGGTATGTAGCTTCCTCTAGGGCAGTAGGTGTTCTCTAAGAAAGGGTTTTAAAAAATTCAAAATCTTAGGGGGGGGGGGGTTTGGTCGGTAAAAGTTATTAAATCACGATTTCTCTAAAACTACTTAACGGATTGGAATGAAATTTGGTATGCAGCTTCCTATAGGGCCGTAGGTGCTGATAAGAAAAGGTTTCACAAATTTTTAAATCTTAGGGCGGGAGTTAAAGTTACTAAATCACCATTTCTATAAAACTACTGAACGGATTGGAATGCCAACCACCACGGGCAACGCCGTACGGGTCAGCTAGTATATATATATAAGTCAAATCCACTGACTCACTGATCACGATTTCTCAAAAACTACTAAACGGATCGGAACGAAATTTGGTATGTAGCTTCCTCTAGGGCCATAGGTGCTCACTAAGAAAGGTTTTCAGAAAACTCGAAATATTAGGGGGGGTTTGGGGGGTCAAAGTTACTAAATCACAATTTCTATAAAACTACTGAACGGATTGGAATGCAATTTGGTATGTAGCTTCCTCTAGGGCCTCAGGTGCTCGCTAAGAAAGGGTTTAAAAAAATTCGAAATTTTGGGGGTTTGGGGGTCAAAGTTACTAAAAATCCCCATAAGAAATACGTAGTGTAATTTATATTTATTGATATAATATATTTTTTGTTAATATACATTTAACTTTGATTTGTCTATCCGTGCAAAGCCGGATCAGACCAGCTAGTATCTTTATTAAAAAATTTGTTTTTTTTTGTTTGTAAAGGCGAAAAACCTAGGGTGGTTATCATCGGCTCCCTATATAAAAAAAAATTCAGTGCCTTTGTCCTACTACTTATCAACCGCATTTGTTTACCTGAATTGTAATCTACTTTGTTACTTCTCCAAACATTCATGGATTACACGAACTTTATCAGCTGTTATATATTTTATTCGGGGTTTATTGTTTACAGCTGATTCTTTGTATGCTTCAAATGTGATTTTGAAATTATTGCTGTTTTTATGAGTTACTCTCTTCATATTTACTCACGTTGCGTTAAGGAATTCATGTCTAATTTTATGTTTCTAGACATTAGAGATACAGTTTTGTAGATCTGGAGGATATGTACATATGCCAGATGAACAGCTAATAATTACTGTGAGGTGTTTTCCATGTTCTTATTATTAAGATTAAATAACTAAACTATTTAGTTAGTACCTGGGTGATCGAGCATAGTTCCGTATTTTTTTTTGTAAAATATTTTTTTAGGAAAGTGTATGTTTTGGTACGTTTCGTGTTTGAATAAAGAAATAAGTTGAAAATTATACCACCTGATTCATTGTTAATGATTTATATTTGTTAAATAGTATACAAACATTAACAGATTGACATCTGGATTGTATCTATAATGTATCTATTCGCCTACTTAGTGACTTCAAAGGTGGTATATAAAAGAAGTTCAGAGTTTATATAGGCGAAAAGAGCTTCTTAGCGCATTTTCACATACATAAGACCTAGCGCATTCGATTCCTGACGTCAAAAACCCCTATATGCAAATTTTCATCCAAATCGTTAGAGCAGTTGATCACCGAAATAATTTATGTAGGCTACAAATGTACAAGAATTGCTCCTTTAATAAGATTAGATTAGCTTGTGGGTTTTTACTTATTATTTTTTACTTTTTACATATAAAATAAATTTTAATTACCTTTCATCAATAACTCGATGGAATTGGAAGAAAAATATTTTTTCAAAACGGGGGAAATGGCCGGTACCGTACATAAGATTAAAGTTTTCTGGACAAAATAGCTTTATTTTCCATGTCGGGAAAAATATCAGCTACCGTCCGTCGTTTTTAACTGTCCATCTCAAAACACTCGGAGGACAAAACCACTCTGACAATAGCTAATTTGACGAAATCGGTAGATAAGTTTACGCTATAGGATGGACATCCGGACCTATATACATAAATTGGTTATTACCTGCGTTTCTTATTAAATCCAATTGAGACACAAATAGGCTACCAATGAATTATTTTATTCACATAAACCATAATGTTCCGAGATATATTATTGGATCTGCACTTTGGGTTATTTTGCACTTGTTTAAAATTATTTATTTTCTTTGTGGGCTATATACAAAAAACTGATAATCAAAATTAGTTACATTTATAATAATAACAATAAGATGAAATAAATAATAATTTAATAAGTAAAGGATTTAAACTAAAATTAACCTTAAATATTGAAAAGTAAAGTAAAAGCTTAGCACTAAATTCATAACTTATCCACTTAAGAGATACTCAAATTTAAGAGATGAGCGTTGAATGTAGAAGGACGTTTCAAAAAAATATTTGATCCTTCAAATATATATATATCCTTCAAAAAATATAGGTAATTAAAATAGTCATAGGAACATTATAACTTTTATTTTTGAGACAAATATTCTTCACGACTTTAAAGAATCGGTTTGAAAAAAAATTAGAAAGTCGGTACCAATCATTCCTGCTTTACTAGACTTTTGCGTTGGCGGAGATATAAAACTAACTTTATTTAAAAGTGTCAAATTCTGAAAATATTACATGAAAATGGATGAAATCTACACAAGAATGCTGTTGTTGTGTCAGCCCAACAGTAGGTAGATTTTCTACATCATGCAAGACATGCGCGTTAATATAATACTGTCAAAGAAATATATTATTTATTTTTTATTGCAAGCCTCTGGATTATTTATTCTAAATATATTAATTTGTATTTACCATAAGTGGTCTCTTAAAACTATTTAATTTTGTTTGTGAAATCGTTTTTAATATTATTAAACTGAAGAGTCAGGAAGTAGTAAAAAGGTAAAGCGGCATTGGTTGAAAGTTCGAATCTGTAAGTGATTGTCATCAACAATCATTAAAAACTTTACAATGTTTCTTATATATTTCCTTGTAGTTGTTTTTCTTTTAAATATAATTTAACTTAGTTTACAAACGCATTAATGTCTTAAAATTTTAAAATTTTTACTACCGCTAACATTTTTTTATAAAAATTACGGTTTTCGTGAAATTTGACATCAAAGATTTTAAATGAACGCCATCTTGAAACTGTTTAAGATATCGTAACGAAATTTTATACATTTTTTTGACCTTCCAAGGTACATGTTCGTGCCAAATTTTAAGTTTCTACCTAAAATAGTACTCAAGTTATAAAGTAATTTGTAAAAAACACAAGCAGACGGACAGACAGAAAACTAGGCATGTCAGACCCATATTTATATGACGTTTTTTGATTGGTTTGACCTAAGGAACAAATACACAAAATTTTTCCAGGGAGTTTGTAAACACCCTGTATATAGGCTACTATACATAAAACAAAATTCAAAGATAAAGTTGAGTTATCCGCAGCCGACTGAGTTCCAAATAAATACACACAATTATTTACATTTAAATCTACAAACAAAAATGATTTATAGTCTTTTTATAAACATCGCATACATATTTATGACTTAAATTGACTTACATATACACAACATATGTAAAGCTAAAATGTTTTTGTTTGTTTTTTTTTAATACAACTATTTCACGATTTGTTCATCGTACATATGTAGATACACACTATAAGCAGGCAAACAGACTTAGCACACATACTTGCAAGGGTACAACACCCGAATACAACACCAAACCGTAACATTCAAGATATTACATTAAAATAAGAATGCACATCTTCAAGTTCGAGCAAAATATTACGCAGCAAACTGGAGAACTTATGTCTGTTCGAACATGATTTCATTCTTTCTGGCATACAATTAGAAAATTTAGGTGCTAGATATGCACAAGATTTCATATAAATAGTGCAATTTTTGGTTTAGGTACAAAAACAATTGATCTATTCCTCAATGCCATCCTTATCCCTGCTGCTGTCAAAAGAACGTTCTCAATACTTTATAGATAAACAGGATTTTAAAAGCTAATATATTCAGTTTTTTTTAAAAAGAGGTGCACTGTGTTCAGTTTTGGGTTTGTGCGATAAGATACGAACAAAATTCTTCTGCAGCGTAATTATGGGTTTTAATGTTGTAACGTAAGTCCCTCCCCAAATTGCGAGAACATATTGTAACTTAGAACTGACCAGTGCAAAATAGATAATTTTCAATACTTTACATACGTATCTGAGCATTTAAAACAGCCTGACATATTTTTTGACCGAGCGAAGCGAGGTATTCGTTTTAACTCGATCGTTCGGCATTTCGTCTGTGTGTCTGTTTGTCTCAAGATTAAGGCCAAACGCCTTGACCAATTTTGATGCTTTTTGCATGAGTTCCTTATTCCTAGGCCGAGCCATGTATATACACGGTTTTTTCCATTTTTAATTTTCAACCCCTTAAATAAAATAAAAATGGCGGCCGGACCGTTTCTCTCAGTGTAAGCTTTTTTCCAAAGCCATTCTGTGGCTTAACCGTAAGTCGAATTTGAAAACGAACAATACTTTGCGGGTAGAAAATTTGATTTTCAACAAAATTGTATTCTCGATTTTTTTCCCGTATCTCTAACGGTAAGCTCACAAAATGGCAGTAAACTTCAAATTTGTTAAAAATCGTCCAAGTTTTTGTATTTCAACCATGTTTTTATACGTTTATTCTAAACCAATTCAAAAGTGTTCCATAGATTTTTTTGTAGATAAAGGTTCAAAGAATTCATGTATGCCAGTAAAAAAATGATTGAAGGAAAAATTAACAAAGTTATTAGCTCAAGAAACAAGCATGTTCAGTAACGAAGGGAAAAAGTTCAGCTTTAGGCCTACATAAAAAGTAAATTATTGTAATTTGTTTCAGAAATGTAAAAATGTTTCGTAATTTAGTTCTAAATAGAATTGTATAAAAATATTTATCAATTTCAAATTTCTTATTTTGAAAACACCAGTTTTTATTTTCCTACTATAAGACTGCTAACAAAACTAGGCCTGTTTTGAATAGTAATTTAGGAATATATCCTTTGCCCAAAAATTACATATAATAATAAGAAAGTGTAGAGGATAAGAAAGTGTAGAGAATAAATCAAAGAATTAAACTGTATACTTGCAAATTATCATTGTAAATTTCATAAAAGTATATGTCTTAGCTCTACTTGAATTAAAAAATGAGATGAAAGAAATGAAACCTTTCGGCGTTAAAGAACAAACAAAAAATGACCGTTGGACACCGAGGGAAGTATTGGTACATGGGTTGAGATCACTATCACGACGTTTTAACATCGTTTGTTTTCATTATTTCTAATATAAATATGATATGAAAGTTATTGAACTGTAAATACATTGTTAAGTTTTAGTTATTTAAGTATGTAAATATTTAATTCTATGTTGTCCCTCTATAACGCGATATTTTTAGCTATCTTACGCATTACTAACCTAAATAAAACACAATGCCTCTAAAAGAAAATCTTTAGCAGTTAAAGCTCAAAAAAAGAAAAAAAAACGAGAACTAGAAATCCCGGAATCGCGGGAATTGCAAAATAATGTTTCACTGGCTAAACCTTGTGCTTACTTCCTTAACTGGCACACTAATTTTAACCTGAACTCAAAACCACATTTGTTATTTCAACGAGCGAGGTCTACTGTTCACAGAACTACTAGTATTAATTTATTTGTTATATAGGTTGTGTGTTTCTTCCAAGTAAGATTTTAATCTACAAACAGTCCCAAATACCGATTTTCTGGAACTTGTTCAATCGGCTGACATGGACATAAATCCATATTGCAGTTTATCTCATGGTACTTTAGTGGAACAGAGAGTCGTATATTTTTGGCAATACTAAAAATAACATATTTAGATTTTGGGCTCATGACCTAAATCGATTTGCTCTCGATAAATATCGCAAGGTTTATCACACACAATGGGCTATCACACATTGTAATATTAATTTCGTGGTCTAACAACTTTTTACAGACCTAACTATAATTTATAGAAGGGGAATTGTGCAGTCCCTCATATTTCCCAAGCACAACATCCCCTCCTTTACAAAAACCTATATTGCAATTTCAAAACTCAACTGTCAGCAGTTCCTTACAACGAACAAATACTTTGTAACATAATAAACCATAAACATTAACAAGTTGGCAACACTGATTCGGTGCTGGAAAGTTGTTAAACCTGATCCGCTCTAGGTAGCTGTCAGCCAATCAGAAGCCAGTATCTGTAACAAGAAGAGGCAAAGGTTAAGCGATATCTTCTACTTTGTATTGTCAAAATGGAAATAGATTTTTATCCTTCGCTGAACACACTGCGAGTCTTAAATCATAAATGCTGTTATGGAAATGCACGTTTGTAGCGTTACCATTGTCAGAGATGATTTACATTAAGTAGTGTTATATAATACTTACACTCCGAAGTTTGGGATGGGGTAAACCATAAATATGGTCTTTAGAGTATTCATGGTGGTCAGTTATTATTTGTACAGTACTCTTGTTTTATAGTTATTAGTGAAGAAAGTTTTTGTTCTAGTGAAGGTTACTACAAATATAGGCGAGGAAATGAAGCACTGTCTCCTACGATAATTTTAGCAGTAAGATGGATCGAGGTGTGGTTTTTTGCATTCGATTCAGGAAGCCGCCAGGAAAGTTTGTGACCCCATGCGGTGGATGAGAAATCAACATTGCATCGATGCATAAGAAAAATGCATTTTTTGAAAGTGCATTCAGTGAGCCGATTAAAGAAAAATTTATATCTCGATCAATAATGACAGAAATGGGCCCAATCTATATATATAAAAGCCAAAACCCACTGACTCACGGACTCACTCATCACGATTTCTCAAAAACTACCGAACGGATTGGAATGAAATTTGGTATGTAGCTTCCTCTAGGGCCATAGGTGCTCACTAAGAAAGGGTTTGAAAAAATTTGAAATTTTAGGGGGGTTTGGGGGGATCAAAGTTATTAAAAAACGACTTCTTCAAAACTACCGAATGGATTCGAATGAAATTTAATATGTAGCTTTCTCTAGAGCTATAGGTGCTCATTAAGAAAAGGTTTGACAAAATTCGAAATTTAGGGGGGGTTTGGGGGGATCAAAGTTGTTAAAAAACCATTTCTTCAAAACTACCGAATGGATTGGAATGAAATTTGGTATGTAGCTTCCTCTAGGACCATAAGTGCTCACTAAGAAAGGGTTTGAAAAAATTCGAAATTTTAGGAGGGGGGGATCAAAGTTATTAAAAAATGACTTCTTCAAAACTACCGAACGGATTGGAATGAAATTTGGTACGTAGCTTCCTCTAGGGCCATAGGTGCTCACTAAGAAAGGGTTTTTAAAAAATTCGAAATTTTAAGGGGGATTTGGGGGATCAAAGTTATTAAAAAATGACTTCTTCAAAACTACCGAATGGATTGGAATGAAATTTGGTATGTAGCTTCCTCTAGGGTCGTAGTGCTCACTACGAAAGGGTTTGACAAAATTCGAAATTTTAGGGGGGGTTTGGGG
>JAGFPH010006134.1:28258-47582 GCA_018207615.1 Philaenus spumarius | reverse complement strand
TGGGGGGGTTTGGGGGGATCAAAGTTATTAAAAAACGACTTCTTCAAAACTACCGAATGGATTGGAATGCAATTTGGTATGTAGCTTCCTCTAGGGCCATAGGTGCTTACTAAGAAAGGGTTTGAAAAAATTCGAAATTTTAGGGGGGTTTGGGGATCAAAGTTATTAAATCACGATTTCTTCAAAACTACCGAACGGATTGGAATGAAATTTGGTATGTAGCTTCCTCTAGGGCCATAGGTGCTCACTAAGAAAGGGTATGAAAAATCTCGAAATTTTAGGAGGGGTTTAGGGGGATCAAATTTACTAAAATCATAATTTCAGATCTTTTATTATTATAACAATAGTGCTTTTATTATTTAAGATCTATATATATATATAAGCCAAATACCACTCACTGACTGAACACTTAAAAAGAATACAATTACGTTAAAAAGACTGAAAATACCAACCACCATGGGCAATGCCGTACGGGTCAGCTAGTTTTTATATAAAAACACATTTGCAATATGATTAAGTCAAAGGGATGAAATTGGATAACTACCCTTTAAAATTAAATCAAGCAATAACGAACCTAAGTAGGCTACGCCAACCCAGTTGGAACCTTCTATACACATAATAATGTTATGTTTTCTTTATAATAGATTAGCTGGCCCTATCCGGCTTTGCACGGATAGAAAAATCAAAGTTAAATGTATATTAACAAAAAATATAAATATCAATAAATATATTTCACTATGTACTTCTTATGGGGATTTTTATTAACTTTGACCCCCCAAACCTCCCCTAAAAGTTAGAATTTTTTGAAAACCTTCTTATCAGCACCTACGGCCCTAGAGGAAGCTATATACCAAATTTCATTCCAATCCGTTCAGTAGTTTGAGAGAAATCGTGATTTAGATACTTTGACCCCCCCCAAAACCACCCTAAGATTTCGAATGTTTTGAAAACCTTTCTTAGTGGGCACCTATGGTCCTAGAGGAAGATACGTACCAAATTTCGTTCAAATCCGTTCAGTAGTTTTTGAGAAATCGTGATCAGTGAGTCAGTGGATTTGGCTTTTATATATATAGATGTGTAGGATTAATAATAACCCCAAAGCTAAGATGGTAAACAATGCTAAATGTTCAAAATTCAAATTATTCCGTATATTTTATAACAGCAGTTATAATAAAGGTTAAAAGAACCTGCAAGGCTCAGGTCTACATTTTAATGAGAACCTAACCTAAAATTTAGAAATATATATAATTGCTTAAAAATTTGAAATCAGGTTTTAATGGAAATATTACTACAAACAGCTGTTTTATCTGTTATTTTATTCAATTGGTTGCTATGGTAATGAATGTAAATACATGTGTTGGTTCATCAGTCTAGGCCTAACCTAAGATTTTCCCCGAGTAAATATACAAATATTGAAATAAAAATGTTTTTATCAAAATAGCCTATGTTACTCAGGGATAGTGTAGCTTTTTATTAGTAAAACTATTTTTTCAATCGGTTCAGTAGTTCCAGAGATTGAAATACAAACAAACAAATTTTACCTCTTTATAATATTAGTATAGATATGTTTTAAATGTACAGTATTTGGTGTTATATAAAGTTAATGATATGAAAGTAATCAAATACTATCTACATAAATAAATTGTATCTCGTAACATTATACTATGTTTTAAACTAAAACTCTAAGAACGACATATCAGTAATAGAACAGAACACCTGCAAAGGTCATTAGCTTAACAACACTAGATCATAGACGGCCATCAACTAGTAATCTAAAATCATAAAACATAAATGTATACTTCCAAAACCAGCATGCCCTCCGCCATCTGTTCTCCCCAAATTCCGAGTCGCCGTGGCTAATTGATCTGCCTAGAAATGTCCCTCTGCCTTTTTGATTTACCATCGCCTCGTTCTCCTTTCTGTCCTGCTTCTGAGAGGTTTACAGCATCACAAATCATGGCGGCTTGAAACACAAATGGCTGCTTTTATTTCTCGACCATGGGAATCCAAAATGGAAGAATATCAGGTCTGTTCCTGACATATATATGACTTTATTGTGTCTACGTTATACAGGCTTTCTAGTGCTAAGTGTTAAAACCTTTTTGGAGATAAACTATTTGGTGCTTGTAGCCACATAGTGCATATTTATATTTTTGCCAACCATGTTCTTGGATTAATCAATATTTTAAGATTGGTTCAGAAATCAGTATTTATGCACATGAAACTAAAGAGTCTTGTATATGCAAGCATGTTTTGTTTAATTTAACACCGTCTTAAAATCTACATAAAATTTCCAACAAGAATGCCGTAAAATAATCAAAGTGTAGTACAGCAGTATATATCTAGTTCGTTTGTTCAAAATCTAAAATCTCCGAAAGTTCTTCACCGATTGCTTTGGAATTTTGACACAACATTGCATTCGAATCCACGAGTGTTTTTATATAAGTTTGGAAAAACAGCACACTCTGTTGGATATACAAAGAACACAAACTATACTAATTATTTTACGGCAATGGCTGATTTCACACTTGGCGACACGACACCGACTCGGCACCAACACGATATCGACCCGATACAGCAATAATACCGATATCGTCACGATATCGGCAGACGTCTTTTACATTCACCGACTCGACGCCGATACCGACACGACCAATTGTACAAGCTATCGTGTAGATTGACCCAAAAAATACATAGGACAAACAAGGATGTTCAACAAAAGTTTAAGGAACATAATCCGTCTGCCAACAAATTACATAGCTAATAAAAAAAAGTAAATGTGTCCTGTCGTGGAACCCCCTTCAGGAACGTTCATCACGCCTTTTCTTCAATTCTTTTACCAGCCTTAAAGGCAACACACACACATAATTTTAATCTTTCAATTGCTGTTTATTATTATATTGTTTTTTATACAAATATTTGCTGTTTCCATACGTTTAATGTTATTATAATAAAGGTGTAGAATTAATTATAACACCAAAGCTAAGATGGTCAACACAGTTAAATGTCCATTAATTGTAAATACATTCAATAAACATAAAATGTTGGTTCACTGTCTAGGCCTAACCTAAAATTATTGTGTGTTTGTTTAATTTATTTTACCTATCTTAACGGCAAAATACATACAATGATTTTAGGTTAGGCTTAGACTTAAAATTACTTTTTAGGCCTAACCTTGCATAAATACTGATAAAATTTATGGGCCTATAAAAATTATTTTCCGATATCTTTATTCGGTGAAAAATTGTTTGTTCATGTCTTCAGTAAAAAAAAACAAACATGGCTTACTTTCCACAAGTTCAATTAATGTCACAACTTCATATTTAAAATGAGACATATTTATTATTTATCTAACAGAAACAAATATTTAACGAGGCCAAATTATTATTGATTGATTACCATAGGAACCAGTAAACAAACTGAGACGATATCGTACCGATAAAGAAGGGAGACCAGCAGCTCGCCGACATGTCGGCGCCTGTAACGACACGACACCGATATGTCGGGGAGTGTGAAAGATACTCTAAGTTTAAGTTAGTTTTCATGACCGACAGCATCGTTCCGATATCGTGTCGGTGCCTAGTCGGTGTCGTGTCGGCAAGTGTAAAATCAACCAATGGGAGCGCTGTAATAAATAATAATGAAATAAGTTTAGTGTTGGCATAGTAGTCAGCTGTTTGCTCTAATATTTTCAAGCTGATTTCAAACTTTGAAACAATTATATGTATTTCTAACTTTTAGGCTAGGTTTACATAAACAATGCCATCTGTAGAACATAAAAATTGCACACACTATACTGAATAGTTTACGGCAATGGGAGCTCCATAGTAAATAATAATTAAATATGTTTATAGTTGGTACAATAATCAGCTATTTGATATAATATTTTCATTAACAGCAGATTTAAAAATTTTAAACATAGTAATTAAATAAGTTTAGGCCTATAGTTGGTACATTAATCAGCTATTTGATATAATGTTTTCATTAAGAGCTGATTTAAAAATTTAAAAAAATTATTTGTATTTCTAACTCTTTATTTTAGGTTTGAGTTTAAGTGTAGACATGAGCCTTGCTGGTTCTATTAACCTTAATTATAAATTCTGTAATAAAATAGCTATATGAAATAACTAGTGGACCCGGCAATGCTTCGCTATTGCTTAGTTTGAAACTTTGAAAGCCTGTAATTCGTATCCCGTGTATTTCAACATCCTGTAATTTGTATCCCGTGTAATTCAACACAGGCCTAATGATTGTTACACATAATTAATAAAACAACTGATTTGAATCAAAAGTTTAATACAATTTTACGTTAGGCCTTTAAAACCTATGAAATATAATAATTCAAACATCTAATATTACAATTTAACATTATATTATTGTTACACATTATAAATAAAACAGCTTATTTGGACCAAAGGTTTAACACAATTTTAGGTTAGGCCTATTATTATAAAATCAACACAATTTTTTTGAAAGAGTTTGGAATAATCACCATAGTAACCAGAATAACACATTAATAAATACGAATCAGCTGTTTCATCTTTTATATGGCTGCTTATGGGAGGGATGAATTTTCGCATTTTCTACCCTTTAAATTCAAAATTTTGCAAAATCCTTTCTTAGTACGCCTCTACATTATTGGACGGATGTACCTTCCAAATTTCAAGTCTCTAGCTTTAATAGAATCGGCTCTGCGTTGATCATCAGTCAGGACATTGCATTTTATATAAGAGATTAGATTTGTACATTTAACATTATTTACCATCTTAGCTTTGGAGTTATTATTAATCCTACACCTTTATTATAAAGAAAACATAACATGATTATGTGTGTATAGAAGCACGCAGAGGATTCCCCTAGTAATTAAATATGTTTATAGTTGGTACATTAATCAGCTATTTGATATAATGTTTTCATTAACAGCTGATTTAAAAATTTAAAACAATTATTTGTATTTCTAACTCATTATTTTAGGTTTGAGTTTAAGTGTAGACATGAGCCTTGCTGGTTCTATTAACCTTAATTATAAATTCTGTAATAAAATAGCTATATGAAATAATTAGTAAAAATGAATTACCTTATAAGGTCCGTCCTGTGACTTCAAATTGTTAGTCCCTTTACTCCTTCACTTTTAATTACATGTTTCGAAGTAATACTTCATCATCAGATAATTCCGTTTTTCGTTCAATAGAGGAACTCGTCATACATTAAAATTATTTGCAACACTTAGCACATACACAAACACATATACATTAAAACAGTCTTGTCCAGCACCTGATGTAACAATTTGAAGTCACAGGACGGACCTTATAAGATAATTCATTTTTATAATTTAATTGTGACTTGGTACCGTAAATCAAAATGTTTATCGAAATAATTAGATTTGAACATTTAACATTATTTACCAAGTTAGCTTTGAGGTTATTATTATAAGCTACACTTTTATTATAAAGAAAACATAATGTATTAGAAGGTTCCTACGGGGTTGGAGTGCGGAGCACGCAGGGGTCTCTCCTAGTGTTAAATATTAAAAGTAAATGTTTAAATTTAAAATTTGCAGTCATTGAAACTTAACCCTGCCAAACTAAAGTAATTACTAATGCAACAATAACCCCTATAATAGTGGAGAATAATATCATTAAACACGCGGAAGACTTGTAAATATTTCTGGAGACCGGACCGATGGTCGTGCGGTTTGTTTCAATGAAAGAAAATGTTGTCATTTCAATCGTAAATAGGCTATGAAATTTAATTTTTTACCTCGTAGTTGTTTTTACAAGGACACTTTTTGGGATTTTTACCTATGTCTTGAGACTCATTTTGCTCTAGGACATTTTGTCAGTATTTTGTAAGTGAGCCTCTAAACCGCGGTAGAAGAGTTATAATAGTTATTATAGTAGTTATAATAGTAATGCATATACAAAATTTATTTCGATAGTGCTACAATCTAAATATATTTTTCTTACCTGTGGAATTAATTTATATTACATTTTTTTCCCGGCGCTATTTCCTCCTTACATTGTTCATATATACAAATTATGAGATTTGCCAAAAAGTTCTTTGTACCCTTGAACTGAAGTTATTAAATATTCGTCATTCATGGCTGTTACGCAAAAAAAAAAAAAAGTAGTCACGGGACTGCCGACAGAAGTGAAAGCTGGAATGAATATAAATCATTGGTCTTATTGGTTTAGTCTGAAATTTTATTATTTTAACACTAACAAGTAAACTATTTTAACACAGCTTACAAAATGAGGAAGCACAATATCCAATTCAGAATTATTGCCAAGTAAACTATTTTTTTTTTATTTATTTATTAACTCCCTCCAGAAGCAATACATAATACAAAATATGAACACATCTATTAAAGCTATTTTATACATTAGGAAACAGTGAAAGAAAACAAAAAATAAATTTAACAACAGACATAAAGTGAATCTTGACTTGTATCATATTCTAAAAAATAAATATTTCTCCCAATCGCACTTACACACCTATACATACCACTAATATACAGATTCCTCACGCCGGCAATGAACCCCGAGAGGGGAAGTAAGGCCCGGTCCCCACGCTGTGTTTGTTGTGTCCAACGTCACCAGTACAACCTCAATAAAAAAAATATACCTCTTTTCTTCTCTGTACACCCTAGTTTGTCACTGTAATGTAACGGTAAATAAAAGTGATAAACACATTTTTCTTAGTGAGCAGGACGTGTAAAAATTAGTTGTTTTATTTATAAATATATACAAGTGTCACAAAAAAACCTTATCGTGCTATAATACATGCGTTTTGCTATAGAATGCGTTCTTGGAATCGGCAAATAAAGAGAGCAGGAAGGCAGGAAGTATTTCCTGAGATACCCTTCCCGTTACATCATCCTATTTACTTTTCCCACACAAATTTCGTATGTGTATTAACTAACTTTCACCAACCTGGCGACTAACAATACAATGTTAAAAGAATACAAAACCTAAAACTAACTTTAACCTAACTAAACTTTAAATAATACAGTATGATTAAAACTAGATAGTATTATGGTATCATTGGATCTGCGGAACAGCCAGGATCGCAACAAATCAATGTCAAACAAGCACAAAATGTATTCATTACAGGAATTACCTTCCTCCTGACTAAACAAAAGGTCGTACAGAAAATTGTTTTAAATAAAAAAGTTAATTCCACTAATTATGAACAACTTTCTCGCAAAAAGTTTTCTTTTTGCCTAAAAATACAAAAATTTCTCGCTTTGAACATTTTTGTTGTCATCACTTTTATTTTATAAAAAACTTAGTAAAATTTTGCATCACAGTTATAACATTTTATAATTTTGTATGAAACAAAACCTTACTTATTTATAGATATTTGTCATAGTTTTCTCTAAAATGTGAAATAATTTTTTATAAAAAGGTTGTAAGCAAGTACGTAAAGTTATAAGAATGTGAGCGCTGTCTATTCCCTCAGTTAAATGTTATTTATTTGTGGACCTATTTTTTTGTGGAATTGGTTGTACCGCCAAGGCAGGTTTAAGGAGAAGTAGACTGTAGAAGGGATGACTCGCCCATTAGGCCAAGTTCACTCCTAGTTTGCTCGAACTGTACATAGCTTATTACAATAACATTGTATTATTTAACTCAAAGTAAAAACACATTTACTTAAATAAAACAGAATTAAAAAATATATATATAAAACACTTCAAAGAAACAAAACCCACATTACTCTGGAAGAGAAAAAACAAAAACAAAGAAGAAACACCCGGCTCCCCTAAAAGCATAGCCCGCTTTGAGGATAGCCACTCGTACATTTTCCGAAACATAAATATGACAGCAGTAAGACAAAAATTAACCAAACCATATGCAGCTCCTAAGTCAAAATTATAATTTAAAAAGAGTTTTTTTCCAGAAATTAATTAAAAAAATATCGGCGAACATTCTACCCAAATATTAACAATATACATTATATGTTCTTGCTAAACAAGGGAGAAAAACAAAGTAAAAATACAAAATAACAAAAATTTACACATATGTAAGATCATTGTAAGAGGAATAATAATACCTAAAGATAACTATACTATATAATAACTAACTATATAATAACTATGAACTATGTACATTTAACAAGTGCTCAACGTCTTCCCGTTCAAAGATCCAATTTCTTAATTTTCGCAAAAAACATGAAAGTGAATTTCCACATTTGATGTGGCCAGACAGTACATTAAACAATTTTGGCCCGAGGAAACAAACGTTTTCGTAAAATAAGTCTTAAAAAGCTTTGGCACTACAAAATTTCCTGCACTTCTTAACCGTTCCCTCCTCCCATCACACCGATCAGAAAGCTGCCTGTTTCCACTTTTAATAAAAAATAACTTAAGTACTTTGTAAATATACAAGTATCTTAAAGATAATATCCTTAAAGAAATGAATAATGGTTTTGAATGTTCCAACCTACTCTTGTTTAGGATCATCCGGACAAACTGTTTCTGAATATTAATTACAGAAATCAGATTACTAATGTAAGTCCCCAGCTATACAAACCATACTCTATCCTACTTTGAGCCAGTGAAAAATAAATCATGCGCTTAACATCCGGAGGACACATATTTCTAAGAAAATAAAACACTCTTAAAATACTACCCAATTTAGATTTTAACAAATTTTAGACAAACGAACTTTCCAATTTAATTCACTGTCGAGGAATACACCCTAATATTTTATGCAGCTTCTTGCTTTAACAACTGAACATGCATTTTTGCAAAAACTTCTTTCACGCGTACAATTTGAGCAAGGATATATTAAATCCTCCGTGAAGTCATAACTTCCCTTTAACATGAAATTTATGTAGTTAGTTTTGTCCACATTCAGGATCATACGATGTTTTAAAAACCACCATCTAATGGCTCTTAGGTCATCATTCATGGCCTTTTTGACATCACTCCATGTACCTTCAACATAACATAGTGCAGTATCATCCGCAAATGATGTCAAGCTGCCATTTAGTCGCGCATTAAAAAGGTCATTAATATAAATAGGAAACAATATAGGACCCAAAACAGACCCTTGAGGTACGCCATACTTGATTTGCCCCATTTTACTAATAACACCATTTACCCTCACACATTGTTTTCTTCCAGCAAGATAGCTTTGAAACCAACTCAATACAACTCCTCTAATACCGCAATTTGAAAGTTTATGGATCAATATTGAATGATCAACAGTATCAAAAGCTTTTTTAATTTCTAAGAAAAGACCACTCACACATTTACCACGATTTATGCCTTCATTTACACACCTCATTAAATTTGAAAGAGCTTCTTCTGTACTCATACCTTCTCTGAATCCATACTGGTTACTACTAAAACAGTTAATTTTGTTTAAATAACCCATAAATTTTCGTTTCATAATTTTTTCGAGTATCTTTGAAAAGGTTGAAACAAGCGATATTGGTCTATAATTATTACATACGTTAGTAGACCCTTTTTTATGAATAGGAATCACTACGGCTTCCTTGAGTTGGTCAGGGAAAACGCCAGAACCAAAACTAAAATTAAAAACATATAGCAAGATATCGATAAATTTATGATAAGTAAGTTTTACCATAGTACAGCTGATTCCATCAATGCCTGGAGATTTCCTACTTTTTAAACAACTTACGAAATGAGGGAACACAATGCTCATTTCAGAGGCATTACCAAGTAAACTACATACTCTGCTATATATTTATAGGCTACACATGTTTACTATATAGTAGAGCGTGACGGAAAAATGCGTGAAGATAAAATCCGATTCACTGCCCGCAAAATGTTTTGGTCGCGGTGCGCCTATAGAAAACAGATACTGAATTAAAGGACTAATATATTCCATTAGTTTTATACAACGGAATATAAGATGTGTGAACGCATATACTTTAAGCTTGAGGTATGAGACAGAAAACTTTATAGAATAAACTTGAAAATGACAGTTTTTCAACAACAAAGATGAGTTCATCTTTTAGTTTGGTTCAGGGTCACTAGAGCTAAAATAAACAAATTATACAGGGTGATTCAGTAAAGCGTAGCGGGCTATGCAGATTCAGATTCTACATGCAAAAATAAGTCGAAAATGTAAAATAACATTTTTTCGATTTCGACTTAGTTTAGCCGTAATCCGCCATTTTGATTTTTTACAAAAACTCACTGTAACTTTGGAAATAGGTAAGATATCGACTTCAATTTTGGAATAAGCATTTTATATGTTACGATTAACCAGTGTACCAAACACAAAGAATTTATTTTTATAATTTTCAAAATGGCGGCCGTTACAAATTTTTAACGTGTAATATCTTGAAAACCGTTAACTTTACAAAAAATGTACAAGAAACAAAATATTTTCCTTTTTTAACGACAGATAAAATGCTTTTTTTTGTAATTTCAGTAGGTCAAAGGGTAACCGAGTTATCGACAAAAAACATAATTTCTTGGTAATTGTCTACAAGCGAATTACGGCCACAATTTTTTAAAATTGAACAATTTGTGTAGTTATTTTTCTAGCAAGCTATCAGATTCTACATGCAAAAATAAGTCGAAAATGTAGTATAACACTTTTTCGATTTCGGCTTAGTTTAGCCGTAATTTGCTTGTAGACAATTACCAAGAAATTATGTTTTTTGTCGATAACTCGGTTATCCTTTGACCTACTGAAACTGCAAAAAAAGCATTTTGTCTGTCGTTAAAAAAGGAAAATATTTTGTTTCTTGTACATTTTTTGTAAAGTTAACGGTTTTTAAGATATTCCACGTTAAAAATTTGTAACGGCCGCCATTTTGAAAATTATAAAAATAAATTCTTTGTGTTTGGTACACTGGTTAATCGTAACATATAAAACGCTTATTCCAAAGTTGAAGTCGATATCTTACCTATTCCAGAGTTACAGTGAGTTTTTGTAAAAAAACAAAATGGCGGATTACGGCTAAACTAAGCCGAAATCGAAAAAATGTTATTCTACATTTTCGGCTTATTTTTGCATGTAGAATCTGAATCTGCATAGCCCGCTACGCTTTACTGAATCACCCTGTATAAGTCCTAGAACAAAAATTTTTTAAACTATATTAATTGAAAAAAAAAAAATACACTGTACAGTAACATCAATAACAAAAATATCAAAACAAACTATCGGTTGCGATTTAGTCAGTTAGTTTTAATAATAGGCCCTACAATTCGTTTAAATTTGTGGGAATGCAAAGTCGAATAACCACTATTTATTTAATAATAAAAAATAAAAAAATACTAAGTAAAATTAAATAAGTTACCGCTTAAGTCAATATTGCGTTTATTATTTTTTATTTTAACATCTAAATTTATTTACCGATTGTTAGTAATAAGAAAACCCCTCTTGTTGGCATTGGTAAAAATTAAAAAGGTAAATGTATTGGACAGTAAAGTTTTACAACAAAATGTGATTGTATAGGTTGTAACCAAGTTTAGTAGTCTACCAGTAGCAACAAATAATTTAAGTTTAAGTTTACTGTAAAAAGTAGTTGTTGATTAATACATAGTTGTTCTTGGCAATGCCATTTCCTAAAGATCCTGTACAGATGTTTCCTGCCACATTAAATTTAAATTTAGTAACTAATATTGAAATATATATTGCTAGAGACTCTTGTTTATTTATGTTTCAGAAAAATCATTTGACTCCAACTATTCATGTTTAAATCTAAACAGTGGTTTTTTGACTTCTCAGTTTCAGCTCTATGTAGATGGTTAAGGTTAGTGGTATATTTTAGCTTTACTTGTTTTCTTTACATAGGCCTAGATCTCTAGGTTCGTGTTCCCTTAGTTGTTAATCACTTGATAACTGGAGTTGATTTATATTCCCGAAACGTCGTGTATTGATTTTAACGCACAAATAATGGCACATGGTTGAATAACTAATAATAATCATATGAAATAGTGTCTTTACCCCTAAATCCATAACTATGTAGGCCTAATGTTTATTTATTTATTTGCACCTTTAATTAAAACAACATTAACACAAAACTCTCAGTAATGTGAGCTGTACTTAGCACATTAGGTAAACATATTTTAAAACAGAACCCATTATGGTTGTAACAATGTGCCTTGAAATATTTGTTCCCCGAACCCCCGTCAGTTGTTTAAGAAAAATGTATATACACAGAGTGTTTATAAACTTCCTTTAAACCCCCTCATTATTTTTGTTACTAAAAATAAGTTAACAAAACTTTGTATATATCTTGTGTTGCATAATAGGACACATTTTTTTACATATCTGACAATCTATGATTTTTTGGGGGGGGGGGGCTTAGGGTGATTAACAATTTTAAATATAAAGGTGCGTCATATAATACATAATTGAAAAACTTATTAAAAGAGAAACACAATGGCGCAAACTAGAGCTAAATATCTTACTTCGTTTCAAAGTAATGGACAATCAATCTTGAAAATAACATACAACCTACTTTTTCCTAATATTAACAAATTAATAACCTGCTTTGATGTTATGATAATATCATTTTATAAACTAATTGTACATATTTTGAAACGAAGCAAGATACTAAGCTTTAGTTTGCGCCAATGTGTTTCTCTTTTAATAAACTTTTCAATGGTGTATTACATCACCTTTCTTAATATTTTAAATTGCTTACCTCCCTACCCCCTCATGCCCCCCAAAATCATAAAGGTTCAGATACGCCAAAATATTTTGTCCTGTTGTGCGACACCAGTTATACAAAAAGTTTTGTTAACTTATTTTCGGTAACAAAAATAATAAGGGGGTTAAATGGAATTTATGTACACTATGTATGTAATCCGCAAAAGCTTGCTTCGCTCACTAACTCCGCGTCGAAGCAAATGCAAACAGATTACTTAATATTGTCCTGATAATAATTATTTCACCACTTTAAAGTGTTTGCCTAATACGATTTGTTAACGATGTAAATATGGTTTACATTTTATTTTGTACGACTGTTTTTTACTTTCTTTATATCTTGTTTTTGTTTTTTTTTTTACTTTTTTTATCACTATAGGCCTGATTAATAATTTATGTTATTTTTTATAATAATACAATTTTTACAAGAAACCACAAGATATACACAAAGTGTTGTTAACTTATTTTCAATAACAAAAATAATAAAAGGGGTTAAAGATACTTTATGAACACTCTGTATAAATACTGTAGTATACTCTTGTAAAACACCCCAAGATTTATTTAGTGTTAACCTCAATTTTGTATCCTAATTAAAAGTTGAAAGTATTTTGTGTTTGTGCGTAATTACCCGTATAAAACAAGCAACTATTAAATTGGAGGAAAAATAATAAGCAATCAATTGTCAGTTTACCAACCGAAAAGCTACATAATATTTCAGACATTCGTTTTATTTACAGTACCAGGAGACCGAGCTAAAGCTCGATTATAAGCAGGGCTATGATTTCAATAATAAATATTGGATTATTGAGTTTTGAGGTTAGGCCTATAACATTAAACAACTAAATAAAGGGTATATACAACATTAGGCTTACCTGTAATAAAAATACAGTTTAAAGGATTAACCATAATCTCAACGCTATGCCTCAGAAATAAGTCAAGCCTAAATTAAAGTTTAATATTTCAATATCGATTTAGGCCTAGGGCCTAGTTCGCTTACGTCAATAACTATTATTGCAAATTTCCGTGAACATCGTTTAGGTTAGGCCTATAACATTAAACAACTAAATAAAGGGTATGTTTATTTAGCAGAAGTATTCGTTGCCATGGTAACTATAAATAGATACAACATTAGGCTTACCTCTAATAAAATATACAGTTTAAAAGAAAGCAGATGATTATTGTAATGGCATTGAAAACATTTGCATCAGCTGTGCTTTGTATTGTTTAAAATGGACAAATTTCACTTTTTAATTTAATAAAAAGACGTAGAAAACGAATTTTCCCAGACTGGTGACCTTTTCCAATCGATTTCTCGTGGCCAAAAGCCCCATATAACATCAAAAAATGAAAAATCCTTAGACGGAGATTCCAGATCCATTTAGCAGACAAACAATTATCTCTCGCTTTAGAAGATAAGATTTCACAATACATGAAATTGTATTTACTTGTCTCAAGATTGAACAGTAACAGACTCTACAGCCTATATACAGAACTACTAACAAAGATTTGCAATTTACTTAGTCACAGCCTTATCTATTTCTTATCTTGAATTTAGCTTATCATATGTTTCGCAATGCCATCCCTCCAACAGTGAGTCATGTGTTTCAGTTAGTGATTGTACTCGGTGTAGGTGTTTGAGGTTAGGTTCGTTGAGTGTGTTTTGTAACCAAATTAGTATTATAGGCCTAACAGTTTTATTGTGCGAAGTTCTGTGTTTAATAGCAATCGGTTTACGCACGGTGTGAAGTGTTTTGTTGGTTTGGTGAAACGAGTATTTTAAAGAACTACCGTCAAATTACACGTAAGTTGGCCTTATTTGTTTTTATTTAAGTAGGCTAACTAAACATAATTTGTAATACGATTTTGTCTCATTCTATTACACGATATACGTTTAAATTATTTCTAAAAGCTACTTCAGATATAGGGCCTAAACTATATTATGTAAACATAAGGCTCATAAAAATATACTCCTACTGGCTGACCCGGCAATGCTTCGCTATTGCATAATTATTTTGGTGAAATAAATGCGACAAATTATGGTAATTTTGTGTGTCATAAAGATATGAATCGCAGGTTCTAAATCATGTCGTGGAAGCTACATACAAATTTCATTTCAGTCCGTTTGGTTGTTTTAGAGAAATCGTGATTTAAGTAAATTTGACCCCCCCCCCCTAAGATTTCCAATTTTTTGAAACCCTTTCTTAGCCAACACCTACGGCCCTAGATGAGGCAACATACCAAATTTCATTCCAATCCGTTCAGTAGTTTTAGATAAATCGTGATTTAGTAACTTTGTTCCCCCCAAACCCCCTAAGATTTAGAATTTTTTTGAAACCCTTTCTTAGTAAGCACCTATGGCCCTAGAGGAAGCTACATACAAAATTTCATTCCAATCCGTTTGGTAGTTTTGGAGAGATTGTGATTTAGTAAATTTGACACTCCCAAACCTCCCTAAAATTTCGGACACCCCTAAAAATTTAACAATTAGAAATTTAAAGTTTATGAAGCATAACTAAAATAATACGACCTCAAAAAACTTCTCGATAGAGCAAAATGCTTTGGCAATTAATTCAGATATAAATAATAAATTCAGTTTAAAACACTGCCTGAACCATTTTACTAGTAAAAAGTTGTATTTTTATACTGAGAACTAGCTGGCCCGACCCAGCTTTGCACGGATAGACAAATGAAAGTTAAATGTATATTAACAAAAAAATATATTATTTAAATAAATATATTACACTATGTATTTCTTATGGGGAATTTTAGTAACTTTGACCCCCCAAACCCTTTTTTTTAAACCCTTTCTTAGAGAGCACCTAGGGCGCTAGAGGAAGCTACATACCAAATTTCATTCCAATCCGTTCGATGGTTTTTTTAGTAAATTTGACCCCCCCAAACCTCCCCTAAAATTTAGAATTTTTTGAAAACTTTTCTTAGAGAGCACCTATGGCCCTAGAGGAAGTAAAAATGTAGTTTACATTGTCAATCAATTTCTAAGGGAATTTGATATAACATGAAAGAACACATCTAACTGATTGTAGAAACAACAAAAATTTTCACGGAAAATAATATTTTTAGGAGTTATGAAAGAAATAAAAGTTGAAATTGTATAGGTTAAGTTTCGACTTTTCCGCGATATTTGACGTAATTATAACAAAATAAATCACTTCACATAGACCAAACATGTAAGAATTAAATAAACTAAACAATATTAACCCCAAAAGTATCAACAAAGCAAGAAAATGTGAAAATAATGTAACAAAACGTAAATTACGAAAACAAATACATGGAACAATAGAAAGTAGGCTACAGTATAACTGCGTATTTAAAATGGAAATTCATCAACGTTGCCAAATCGAACAATAGGTTATTGTACTGAATAAGGTGTGTATAAATTAAGTTAACTAGATAGTAAAGGTTGCCTCATTTGAGAAATATCAAAAAAAGTGGAGGTTTGAGTTTGTCTACATGACTATGAGGCAACCTTTACTATCTAGTGACCTTGTGTATAAATCTCTATTTGAAACCTGTGTACAATACTAAACAGCTGACCGCAACATTTGAATCTCATTGGTTTTATAATATTTCGTCGTATTATCACTTTATATAATTAGAATTAAAAAAAAACTAGAGGACTAACCTAAACTGTTTAGTCACAGTATGTTGCCGATAACAGTATAATTATAATATTTGTATAATTATAATATTTCGTCGTATTATCACTTTATACAATTAGAATTTAAAAAAAACTAGAGGACTAACCTAAACTGTTTAGTCACAGTATGTTGCCGATAACAGTATAATTATAATATTTGTATGATTATAATATTTCGTCGTATTATCACTTTATATAATTAGAATTTTAAAAAAACTAGAGGACTAACCTAAACTGTTTAGTCACAGTATGTTGCCGATAACGGTATGATTATAATATTTATATAATTATAATATTTCGTCGTATTATCACATTATTTATAATTAGAATGAGTTGCCTAAACTGTTCGTTTCCACACAAAAAAGAACAAGAACAATCCGGCAACGCTGGGAGGACGTTAAGAAAAACATGTCGGCATTTTACAATGTAAATTTCCATAACGAACTTTTGATTTGAAAGTTTTTAATGTTGTACGTGTTGAAGATGGTTAAATATTGGTTTCCCGGTTTTAGTAAAGTGTATAAATACTATATTTATTAAGAAAAAAGTTCAGGTTTGTGTGTTTATAGTAGTTTTGATTGACAAGGTAAAGTAAATAAATACCCTAGAGGAAGCTACATACCAACCAAATTTCGTTCCAATCCGTTCAGAGGTTTTAGTGAAATCGTGATTTAGTAACTTTGATACCCCAAACCCACCTAAAATTTTTAATTTTTTGAAACCTGTTCTTCGTCAGCACCTACGGCCCTAGAAGAAGCTATATACCAAATTTTGTTTCAATCCGTTTGACAGTTTAGGGGAAATCGTGATTTAGTAATTTTGACACCCCCAAACCCCTCTAAAATTTCGAATTTGTTTACACATTTTCTTAGTGAGCACCTATGGCGCTAGAGGAAGCTACATACCAAATTTCGTTATAATCCGTTCGGTAGTTTTTGAGATTTCGTGATGAGTCAGTGAGTGAGTGGTATTTGGCTTTAATAATATATAGATTCGACTTTTCAAAATAAACCTAAGGTAGATTTACGCGTGTATAGGCCTAAGTTTAACCACTGTAGTCTGTGACAGAATATTTGTGGATTCCTTGCAATAGCCGTTCTAAACATACTGTGGGTGTGATTTATTAAAATGTTTAAATATGAGTTGATAGGCCTAAGTTTACAATACGCCTTCCTGCTGATATCACATTAGTATTTATATTTACACGTAGGGTGAAAATTTAGGTTTTGCTGTTAACAAGTTTGTATTTGTGATCAAAATATTTACAATTAAAGTGACTCTTAGTTGTTCCAGTAAACGCATTGGTGAACCTATAGTTTCATTGATAGTCCTGGTAAGGCGACTTCTATTTCAGATTAAGCATATAGACCTAATGTCTAATGCATTAAAATCATTTTCAACATCATATTACTTTAAATGAGCAATTCTTGCATCTATCTTTGTATCTGTCGCGGATCTCGAAAACGGCTCTAACGAATTCAAAGAAGTATGTATTTGTATTTAGGTGTAGTTTTGATTTGTAGAAGTACACCCACATAGTTGTATTTCGTATAAAAACGCAATTTTTTGAGAAAATTTAATTTAAAAGTTGAAAAATGTTAACGTAGGGTCTTATGGATTGCCATGTTGGTTATAAAATAACAACGAAATAGTAAATACAGCGATCAAAACAGCTGTTTATAAACAAGCCAATTTATACTGTTTTAGCACGTTGGAATTAGAATAAATTATGCCTGATTTAACAATTTATTTTGTCAAAAAAAAGGTAGGGCCTAAACTTGGCAAAGATGGATAAATTCTAATAGTCAATTTTGTAATATAGGTCTGGCTCATTTCTGAAACATAGTATTGAGGTTATGTTAATACTGCAATAATTTTTACTATATTTAGGCCTGGTTTCAAAACTTTAGTTGACAGAAGATAGTAGAACTAGGACTAAAATCGTAATGAAAGCCTCTTACGTTTCTAAAGCATGTATTTGAGGTTATAATTATTAATATTGTATAACAATAATAATTTAAGCCTGGTTTCATAATTTTACAAACCTATGTACAAACGAGCCAAAGATTAACGAGATTCTTAAGCGAATTTTCCAACTGCGAGCGAAGCGAAACAGCCATTGGAGGCCGAAGGCCGTGGTGGGGTTGGGACGCGAAGCGTCCAGGAGTAGAGCCCCTAGTGTATGATTAAACACCTCCTTTTAAAATCATGTACGCTGCCTGACCTGGAATTTGAAATGAGTTGTGCAATTACATAAACACTATTTATAAAACAGTAAACACTTATTAGATTGACATGAAACTATGTTAAATTCTTTGTAAGAATATAGGTAATAAAACCTGAAAAACTGAAAAACGATTAACTTGGATATGCGGACCTACGCTCTCCTCTTAACTCTTATCAATATAAACGCCTTAAAATAGTAAAAAAAAAAAAAACAAGGTAACCTGGGTTAGTTAACTACTTCAAGGTATTGTTAAAAGTATTTATTTTAGAACCCCATGAAGTGAACCTTTTTTATTTCGAAGAGATCATTTTGTAGATATTTAAAAGTACTAGTAAAATGGTTCAAACCTCGAATAGTTTCAAGGGAAAAATATTGCCATAACAAAATGGCTTTAGACGTAGGATGTCCCCCCCACCTCCCCCGAAAGTATGAAAATTTTCAGTTAAGGGGCTTCTGAATGCTTTTAAATCTTTTTAACTTTTAAGGGATCTTTAACTTTTAACTTTTAAATCCCTAACCTGCAAGGGTACCTAATTTATCCACAATTTTGTTTTCTAAGGTCATATTTTATTTTCATTCAGTCAAGATTATTGTTATTTTAAACATAACAATATCATGATATTTATGATGTATTATAGTTTTGTTAATGATAATAATGATAATTGTATAATGTGTTATAGGCCTACCGTTAGTGAAATGCGTATACTGTAGCAATAATTTAGTTTTTAAAGTTGTGAAATAAATGTATATAATAATAATAATGAGTTTATTTCCCAGAATCTTTACATTTTACAAAAAAAAAAA
>JAGFPH010006134.1:16903-28158 GCA_018207615.1 Philaenus spumarius | reverse complement strand
ATAATGAGTTTATTTCCCAGAATCTTTACATTTTACAAAAAAAAAAAATACAAAAATTCTCTCAGCATACTTAGTTACATGGACAAATGTCCGTCTGTAGAGTTGCTATTCAAACACATAGCCTACAAAATTATAATTATTAAAATTATACATAACCAATCATATTTATAATACTCGAGTAACATTTGTCTGTATTTTTATGATCTAACATGATAATTAAACAAACTATTCCAATTTCTTCCATTCAAATATTCTGAACCCAACCATGCAATTCTAATCTCTTTAAATAATGGACAAACGCTAACATAATGGTAGGTATCCTCAATTTCTAACCTGTTAGGCCTACACTTTAAACACAAATGAGCCTCTTCGGGCCGGACAACCCTAAAATTAAAATTTAAAGCTTGCCCTCTTAACTTAAAAATTGTAGAAACAAAATAAATACTACAACCGTATGTCGTGTAAATTCCTCTTTCCTAAATACAAATCTAATTCTTTATACGCAACATGATAACAGAACTACAAGCTTTTTGTAATAAATTATTTTTTAAATCAGTCTTTATACAATTCAGTATTTTTTCTACAGCTGTAATTTTACCATTTTCTTCTAAGTATTGAAAATAATCAAAGTTATTTTTTTTACAATGTGTCTTGACATCGTTATACCAGAATATATTTTGTATTGATAATTTCACTTGAAAGCAATAATTGGCAGCCTACGATTATTTAATTTCAACACTTTCTGTATATACTTGAATTGTAATGAAATAGTATGTAAAAACAATTGATTCTCTCCCATATCAGAGTATATTATAAAATCAGGAGTATTTTTAGGTAACATAAGCAGCTTTTTTTTAAAAATGTATACAATTTTTCAACTATTTGAGATTGCATGTAACCCCCCCCCCCCATACTTGCGCTGCATAACAAAATAGGCCTACAGCCCTAAATACTACTTTTAAAAAACTCCAGTTTTACAGACATTGGTACATTATTCAGTAACTTACTATAAGCTATATTTAGCCGCCCCTAATCTGTTTTGCATTTGCCTGCCCCAAGATAGCTTTGAACTTAACCATGCACTTAAATATTTGTACTTTTACAATTTCTATACGCTCCCCTTCAAATTTCCATTGATCTTTTTTTTGCTACCCTACCACCAATCCTAAAAATCACAATTTTAGACTTACTTAAATTTATTTCTAAGTTCCATAAATCACTGAAAATCTCTAGCCTGTCGATCATATCTTGCAAAATGTCCGGGCGATCCGCTATAATAACAGCACCATCTGCATATAATAGACACTTTTATAGACTCCTGAACTCCTCCTCCTAACGCCTCGTGTATATCATTTAAATACAGAGAAAATATCAGTGGTGACATGAAACACCCCTTTTTCAGGCCCCTTTCCATTGTAAAACATTCTTTTAATCCACGCAATGTCCACACATTCTTGCTTCTGTATTTACATATAGCCTTTGCAAAACTTCCAAAACTTCGATGATAGAAATAAATGTGAAAATTATTACAAAAATAGTTTCGAAATCCTTAAATAAAGCTCTTTAAAGGATATCCTATATTCCATAACAGTACTGCATGGTAAAGTATTCCTATTTATGTTGTGAGGTAAAAATACATAGATTTTCCCCTTAAAATGTATTGTAACAATACCTGCTGAAATTTGAATTAACTGTTTAATTTTACATTAAGCTGAAATTTTGGTTTATTCGTTTTCCGTGTGTATTTCTCTTTTTGTTTGTCTTTGTACAGGCTTTACAATTTTTAAATACTACTTCTAAAATGGTGAATGAAGAAATTGAAGAAAATTTAGAGGCTTATACCAAATACCAAGCAAAAAAAAAATTAAATTCTGACAAACAGCTAATCGGTTAGTATGCAAAGAATAGCCTCGAAGATTTTTAATAAAATCAGCTGACTATCCATTAAACAAAACTTGATCATTGACATAATTATTGTCCTTCATGGCCATATAAACATAAAAACCTACTTTTTAGTCTGCAATTACGCCAGGACAAAATCTCTAAATAATTCTTAGACATTTTTTAAATAATGACTTTTAGCCTGTTTTTAATAAGAATACTAGTAATCCTAGTGAAATATAACAGGCAAATTAATTAGATACTCATCAGAAATACATTATTTATAAAATGTACTATTTAAAACAACAAACTTTATCTAGGCCTATCTAACTATGTTGAGCGAATTTTTAACTGTTTACTGTGTACAATCATAAGGATTATAAAACTGTAGGCATATTTGCTAAAAGTTTGTATTTATAAATCAAAATTAATTCTAGCTTATGTTATTCAGGAATAGTAAGAAATAAATGTGCAAAATTTCAGCTCTCTAGCTTTAAGGAAAGAATAACAAATATTATTTATGGTTTCAGGGGTTGTTTCAACCCTTAAATCAAAATTAATTCTAGCCTATGTTGCTTAGGGATAGTATACTCGTAGCTTTTTATTAGTAAAACTATATATTCAATCGGTTCAGTAGATCCAGAGATTACTCCCTACATACTAATAAATTTTACCTCTTTATGATATTAATATAATAATTATATATCAAACTAAAGATGAAAATATTATCTTTTAATTGCTTTTTATTTCATATTGCAAATGATTTAGACGTTATTAATATTATAGTGAAGAAATTAATAATCGTTTATGTTTATAGGCCTATGTTTTAAGAACATGTACGAATGTTTCCGAAGTTAACGAATTACTACCTCTTTTTAAAATTTGTATAAATAAATATATTGACGATAAAAGGTTGAATTTATATTCATTTTATAACATGAAAACCAATCTTAAAATGTATTATTGCCTACATTAGTTCTATAACTCATATTAAAAACAAAATCAACTTCAGAAGACATTATAATATTGATCGAAGTTGAAACCATAACCCCAAAGTATAAACCACGTTGGGTTGTGCTTAAACAAAACAGCTGGGTAACAGATGATGGGTGAAATCAGCTGTTATATTATTACTCACGCACGTACACTTGCTTTTACAGGAGTTGATGAGCAATGTTTTTAATACTAACTATACGTTTGTAGATATTTATAATTAAATTAAGTGTATCATACAAAATAGCCAAATTGTAAAACATATTGTTAGCTTCTAGTTTGAGGAATTTATGGTGTTGGAATAAAATTACTACTTTATAGGCGTAAGTAGAGCTTGCTTGAGGTTAGGCTCGTTATACAGTTGCCTGATAAATAAACGCCATAAGCCATTGCTTATTACTTCTAGCATATCACACAGAGGGAAATTAAAACCAACTGTTACTAATTAAATATTGGCTTTGTTTCTAACAAAAGAAGTTTAGCAGATCCTACCATCTTTCACTAGCATCCAATGGCGTAGCCATAACAAAATTTCGGGAGGGATAGGTTAATTTCGTAGGCTGACTACCTAGAAGTCCGGGTTTAGATTTTTTTTTAAGTTTTTGGGCATATGTTACCATTTTAACATTGCATCTGCCATTGGAGCAGGGCCACCAAAAGTTTTGACAATTTATCGTCAAAGTTTTGTTTAATCTATTCAAACAACGAAACAAAATTTCATAGTAAAGTACATAGTAGCCTACATAATAATAAGAGCTAAGAATAAAGAAGATGCTCTTTTTAATCTTGCTTCTTTTTCCAGTAATATTAAAAACAAAGCCTACTTTCCAAGTCTTTACATTTCCCTGTAAATATGCATACATTATTTATTTGTTCAGAATTACAGAAAATGTATCATATTGTTAAAAAATGAAAATAAAAAAAGGCTCTTTTCAAATTACAATACATATTTTAGTGGCAAGAACAAAATAATCATATGCTTACAATATTGCACTGAAAGCTGATTTTAAGTTTTCTGGGCTTATTTGCCATGATATCCAGACACTTCTGTTTCTCAGGGTATAGACGATCAAGTCTACTTTGGGAAGTTATGCTGCGTAAATATGTATTTAAGCGCCGAAGGGTTGAAAATGACCCCTCCGCTGTAGCTGTGGTTATCGGTAACGGTGCTATTCACAACGCCTTAAAAACTGTATGGAACATCTGCCTAACACACTTATCATGGAAAATACAAAATTAGCCTTGTGGTAAATCGGACTCTTATTATTCATCCAAGTTCTCCACGTTTTCACCTCACCTTCAAGCTGGAAAGGATCACATCCGTCGTTGGACCATTGTTTTAAAAGAACTTTGCAACACAAGTTCATGTTGTAGCTTTAAGCATTTTTTTGGAAGTAAACAACATATGCTTTCCAATGCATCTTTGTCAGTTGGGAAGCTGTAATTAATTTCTTGGAAGAAACTACCCAGTGTGACGAGTTTTAACAACAAATATACTTTAACAAAGCGTCTGTCCTCACAACTGAATTAACTGCTAGCCAGTTAAGGCTCTTCTTTACCTTGAAAAAAACTCCCGAGTGTACAGTATGATTTTAATACAAAAGGTCTGACTGAAGCCGCAAAATCGTTGAAACATGCATTCGTAATAACGTGTTTCAGATTCTATTTATAAATTAATAATCTGGGAAACTACTTTCAGTTGTAAAGAAGGCTTTATATTTTTTACGTGTTAGCTTAAAATATGGAAATTATTGATTAAAACTCCCAAAAAATGCGTTAAAAATAATCGATTTTTACTCAGTTAAACTGTGATTAAAAGGAGTTGCAGTCGATTTCTTTCAATTATGAGATATAAGGCAAAATCACAAAGCCTTTAAGAACAATTTAAGATGTTTCACAACTTTTTAGTTTGAAAAACGGCGTCCGAAACACGTTAATAAGAAGTGCATATTTTTGCTGTTTTACGCAAGGCCCTTAAGGGTTATTGTTTTAATTTCTTCAACTGACTTATCTGGGGTTTGTTAATATTTTATATTCTGGAAATCTGGTTAGAATAGATTTTGAAAGTAATTTTTATCGCAAAATTATATCGTTTTGATAGGGATTACTTTTGAAGCAATCATATTTTTAAAAGATTATTAATTGTTTTTATTCAATTATAATCCTGTATTATAAGTAGGCCTATAATAGGAAATTGTTTACTTCAGCTAGACTACAGTGTAATTAAAAAATTAGGAGAGATCTGCAGAACTAAATTAATAGCGCCATAAAAATATAGATCTATATAAAAAGTTATAGTTCCTCATAATATGGATAAAACAATGTTATTATGACCGTGGATGGTATCTATACGTCTTATAAAGGCCAAATACCATTGACTCATCGCAGTTTCTCCAAAACCACGAGGCCAACAAACATGAAATTTGGCACTAATACTCTTTATAGGCTCTAGACGCGCACTAAGAAAGGGTTTCCGAAAATTCAAAATTTTAAGGGAGGTTTTGGGGGGTCAAAGTTACTAAATCACGATTTCTCAAAACCTACCGAACGGATTAGAATGAAATTTGGTATGTAGCTTCCTCTAGGGCGATAGATGCTCGCTGCTAAGAAAGTGTTTAAAAAAAAAAAATCGAAATTTTAGGGGGGTTTGTGGGGTCAAAGTTACAAAATCACGATTTCTCTAAAACCATCGAACGGATTGGACTGAAATTTGGTATGTAGCTTCCCCTAGAAGTATCATACCTTACTTGCTAAGAAAGTTTTTAAAAAATTCGAAATTTTAGGGGAGGTTTGGGGTTTGGTCAAAGTTACTAAAAATCCCCGTAAGAAATAGGCCTACATAGTGTAATATAATTATTGATATAATATATTTTTTGTTAATATAACTTACATTTAACTTTGATTTGTCTATCCGTGCAAAGCCGAGTCGGGCCAGCTAGTAGTTGTAAATATCTAAAAATAGCATTTAAAATCACAAAATTGAACTAGTAGGATATACATTTTATAAGAGTTGGGAGCCTCTCAAAATTTACTGTAACATTAAATGACTGAAAAAGTATTGTTTCAGAAAAATAGTGCTACTTTGAATAGTACCCTACATACTGGTAAATATCAGTTTCATATTTTTCTTTAATAGACTCAAAAATAACAAACAACCAATCAGTTGAAATTGCATTTAAAATAACGATTTAACGTACAAAATCAATAATAGATGACAACAGCAAGCAAATCATTAAAAATTGAAAGCATCGGCAAATTTTTAATATCATCTTTTAGGATAAACTTTTTCTTAAAGCAGATGCTTGACAACCTCATGCTTTTCCTATATAGTGCTTGGTAATAAGCATATTCTTAATTTTTGATCGTAAGGTTCACACATTACTTGTTAAAAGTAATATTGTTTTAATAACTTATAATGTCTGTTTTAACAATAAGTTTATTTTGATTTAAAAGTGGTTTTGTGGGAGAATGTTATCCATTTGCTACACCTTTTGTTTTAGGCACGCAGTAAAAACTAGCGAAATATTTTTGAAAGTTTCTTTCTTGAAAGTAGATTTTGAAAGAATGTTTTTGTTATCTTCGTTTTTTTGGTTAATTTTGCGAATTGATAAGAAATCATAAACGTGTGCAAAAGCGGTGACAACGTACTGTGTATAGTGGAAGTAGTTCAGCAGTAGGCCTAAATATACAGGTTGCAGCACTGTGCGGTAACAGCTGGTTTTAACAATGCATTCAGTATAGCAAATGCCCGCTTTACTGGGAACACAAAAACATATACAGTTTCTAGTTTTGAAAAACTTCAACCCGAACTACAAACATTTTTCTAAAGAATTTTTCATTTTTAAAGAACAATTGTTTTACCCACTTCAGATAAAAGGTGGTCTCAGCGAAGATAATTTAAAAACAGCTTAATAATTTAAAACATTTGATTGGATGAATAAGTTTATTTTGTATGTGCAATATTAATTTTTGGACTGTACTAATAATAAAATTAGAGAGGGAGCTATAACCAAGCCTACGTTATATTTGCCATCCTAGTGAGTTGCTATAGTTTAAATAATTAATTATAATACAATACACTTCTGTACCTATGAATATGGGATACATTCCAGTTAATATATTTACCCAGCAAATAAATCCTAACAAAAATTCAATTTTCTTTTCAATTTTTCAAGTGGATAAACATGAATTGAACTGAATGTAATGCAAATACACCAACAGAAACGTATAAAAGATATATAAATACTAGTCAAACCGTAAAAGTGAGGCATAAAAAAAAAAACATTAGGAAATGAGAATAACTAAACTCATAGGTATTTACAGTAGGCTACATACAGTAATAATCATTATCAAAAACAAGGAGGAATAAGAAATTTAGTGACTTAAATATTCGTTGGCCTACATATACAATTACATAATTATTCAGTACTAGGGGAAACCCTACGTGCTCCGTTGGAACCTTCTATACACATAATCATGTTGTGTTTTCTTTATAAAGGTGAAGGCTTCATAATAACCCCAAAGCTAAGATGGTAAATAATATTAAACGTTCAAATAAAATTAATTTCGTATATTTTATAACAGCAGTTGTAATAAAGGTTAAAAGAATCAGCAAGGCTCAGGTCTACACTTTAATAAAAACCTACCTAACCTAAAAGTAAATAATGCAAATAGTTGCTTCAAAGTTTCAAATCAGTTGTTAATGGAAATATTAGAGCAAACAGCTGTTTTATCTGTTAATTTTTTGCTATGGTAATGAATGTAAATACATTCGAGAAATATGAGTTGGTTCATCAGTCCTAGGCCTAACCTAAGATTTTTTCTGACTAAATTTACAAATATTGAAGTAAAAAATGTTTTTATCAAAATGAATTATATATAGCATATGCTACTCAGGGATAGGCCTAGTGAAGCTTTTTTAGTAAAACTATTTTTCAATCGGTTCAGTAGTTCCAGAGACTACCCCCTACATACAAATAAACAAATTTTACCTCTTTATAATATTAGTATAGATTTTCTTAGGAAAGATAAGCTATTGTAGGGACTATTATGGTAAGAAATAAGGTAGCCGAAAGAGAAATACATTTTGATATATTTTGTGGTAACTAGACGGGCTATAATTCCGTGTCAAAAAACAGATGTACAGAAAAATCTGCTATAGTCATTATTTTAGAAAAACACCCTAAACAATTTCATTCTTGTACGATAAATCTAAATAAGGTTATTTACGGTAAAAAAAAACGAACTCGTCCGAGCCACTTAGAAGACCAACGTGTGTACCAAATTTGACCACTCCCTGACCTTATTTATAGTCACGGCAATAGCTTATCTTCCCTATCGAAATCTACAGGCCTACTAATATTATAAAGATTTTAAATTTGTTTGTCTGCATGTAGGGTGTAACCTCTGAAACTACTGAACCGATTGAAAAAAATAGTTTTGTTTTACTAATAAAAAGATACACTATCCCTGAGCAACATAGGCTGTAATTCATTTTGATAAAAACATTTTTTATTTCAATATTTGTAAATTTAGTGGGAAAAAATTCTTATGTTAGCCCTAAACTGATGAACCAACACATATTTCTTGAATGTATTTACATTCATTACCATAGCAACCATTTAAAAAAAATAACAGATGAAACAGCTGTTTGCTCTAATATTTCCATAACACCTGATTACAAACTTTGAAGCAATTATTTGTATTTCTAACTTTTAGGTTAAGTTTTTATTAAAGTGTAGACCCGAGCCTTGCTGTTTTTTTAACCTTTATTATAACTGCTGTTATAAATAATTTGAGTTGAACATTTAACAATATTTACCAACTTAGCTTTGGGGTTATTATTAATCCTACACCTTTATTGTAAAGAAAACATAACACGATTACGTGTATAGAGGGTTCCCACGGGTTTGGCGTGCGGAGCACGCATGGGTTTCCGCCAGTGAGTAATAATCAGATACAGTTTGTAATAATCAGATAGGTCGTGCATCACTGAAAATGGCGACGTTTTCGTTGAAACGCGTCTGAATTAATAAACGTAGGCCTATTATTTGTGAGTTTCTGTATTCAAGTTTTATTCTTTCAAGTATGTAAATATCTTCTCACAAGTCAAGCTCAATATTTATTTATTATTTACTCAAATAACACAAAATCTTGGTTTTAAATAAACAAATCTAACCAAATATATCTAACTAATGTTATTATCTCCCCGGAGCTACGTGCACACTTCATAATAATACTTAGTCTAAACTCACCTACAAAGCCGGAAGCTTAAGTCTGACTGAATAAAGACCAGAAGCTCAGAGTCGTTGAAGAAGTCGTCAAAGTTTTGACTGATTTACAGCACACCCTGTAGAGTGAGAACAATCAACTGTGCAAGGATTGGTTAGGAGAGTGTTTTTTTTACCACCCTCTATATACAGATTACCTCTGAACAATGGAAGACTGGATGGGTGTAAAACCTACGCGTTTGAGAGAAAAGGTGAAGATGGAACAGAATCTGTCAAATTAGGGGTTCTTGGAGTTTAGGGTTGCACACGTTATGCCTTTGTGTTTTTGTACGTCATTTATTTTGTATTATATTTTATGTTTGTATTTTAAATGGGTTCAGATTTGTTTTTACTGTATTTTGGATTAGAAATAAATTATGCATTGGGGGAACCCGGGGCAGAACGGGGTATCGAGTTGAAAATATTTTTTTTTAAATCAAAAGGGTTAATTAAGAAAGCTGCAAACTTTTGTACTATCACATATATTATTTATCAAGGCCATTTTTTTGTTGGTACGCCATAACTTCCTTAATACATCATTAAATTACATGAATGAGGCATAATTTTAAAGCTTTCCTTAACCGCTCCAGCGGAAAAATATACAAAATACAATGATACGAAAAAATACAAGAATAAGAAATAAAAAATCCGAAAGTAACAGTGATGTAAGATCATGTAAGTTGTAGGGATATTTTCCTGGCGTTGGCAACACTGATGATAACAATACCCAGTTGGATAGCTGCCGTTACGCCACTACATTGCTATTTTTAATTAATTGTAAGCGTGGTTATGAACAGCATTGTGGATACACCTATTTGTTGTTGTTTATCTTCTGCAAGTTGGTAAGTTGTTAAAAAATATATAATAACAACAACAAAATTATTTCTCTTTAACATGGAATAAAATTAATAAAAAACTGTTAGTAATTTAGAATGCGAATGTCAGCTAGTCTTATTGTAACGTAATAATCACAACATTACAATACCATTGCAAGAAAACTTAAAAGAACAATGTTTTTTTTCAAAAATAGAAAATTTGTCATTAGACAATAATTAATAGTTATAAAAAAAATAAAACTAGTGGAAATTAAGTAAAAATAAGTTTGCTTCATAAGTATTTAGTTTTAATTGGTTGTAAAGGTTTAACTACACTTTTCAGGGATTTCCCTTTCACAAAATTCAAACACTAGGACAGCCTCATCATCTTAGCTATCTATTCCAGCACAGAAATTGTGTGCCTATTTCTTGTGCATGGAACAAACGACCCAACTTTAATTGACTTTGAACAAAATTTTCCGCAGTATAAACATTCACAATCAGAACAATCCTCAGAATCACTCTCGTTAATTTTTGGTTCTTTCTTTAGCTCCTTCTTTTTTCCATTTTTCTTCAGACACTTTCGTTTCTTTTTCCATTCCTAATTTTATTCTCTTTCTTAAATGGCTTTATCCTTGGTCTTTCTTCTTTGTCAAATTTGGTTACGTGTTTTGCTTTAATAGCTGCTTCTAACTCTTTTTTGTTTGGCGAATTTGTTAAGAAAGCGGTCTTCCTCCTCTTCAAATTTGTCCTTTTCGCGCTTTCGTAAATTTTTTAGAACATTCATTAAAATTTTAGGTGAAACGTGAAATGAAGAAGCCCTGTCTGTTGATGGTTGTCATCTCGAACCGTCAGAAATAGAAAGACAAAAATGAAGGGCCTACTAAAAACGATATCTCAGGTATAAAAACATTGCGGAGCATAATGGGGTATCTCCGCTCCAGATACACGATTTAGGTTAGAGAGCTAAGATCACTAGTGAAAGATAAATAAAAAAATGTTTAACCACATCAAACTTAAGACAACTAAAAGTACTTCCAGCCTTTACTAACTATAGTTGTATTGTAAACTAGGATGTATACCTTACCTTGGTCACAAAATGATCAGAAGTTTTAATACAGGAACAAAACAATCACACAACGAAAACTAGACTCACCAACGTTAAAGAAAACTCGACTCACCAACGTTAAAGAAAACTAGACTCACCAACGTTAAAGAAAACTTGACTCACCAACGTTAAGGAAAACTCGACTCACCAACGTTAAGGAAAACTCGGCTCCCAACGTTCAGGAAAACT
>JAGFPH010006133.1:57475-84040 GCA_018207615.1 Philaenus spumarius | reverse complement strand
CGTTCCTAGGCGGTATGGTTTTAGAGATCTATAACAAACAATATTTATTGTTATAGGGGTTGTTTAACCCTTAAAGGCCATACATTTTGAAATCCTTTCTTAGTGCGTCTCTAGAGTGTATGAGCAATATGTGTACCAAATTTAACGTTAATGAGCTGTGTAGTTTATGAGATCTATAACATCAAATATTTATTGTTTTAGTTAAAGTCCAAATATTTTAAAATCCTTTCTTAGTGCGTGTCTATTGCCTATGAGAGCAATATGTGTACCACATTTCACGTTCCTAGGCGGTATGGTTTTTGAGACCTATAACAATCTATATTTATTGTTTTAGGGGTTGTTTCATCCCTTAAAAGCCAAATATTTTAAAAATCCTTTCTTTGTGTGCCTCTAGGGCGTATGTGCAATATGGGTACCAAATTTCACGTTCCTAGGTCGTATTTCTTTTGAGATAGGCCTACTGTGATCAGTCAGTGAGTGTGTGAGTGAGTGGGTTTTGGATTTTATATATATAGATAGATTTTAACTTGAAAACATATTTTCTATTTCCATTCAGATTTGTATGTATACATTGAACATTTATTACATGTAAACGTTTTATCAGTTATAAAGCTACAAAATTTGAAATGAAATAAAGCTCTGGTAGAAACTTAAATACTTGTATGATTTTTAGAAACGGTTAAACAGTTTATGAGAAAACTAGTGACAAACATCTAACTATATTTTATTTTTTTAATTTTAATATTAAACTTTTTTTTATTTTAACAAATCAACAGACATTCATTACTATTTTATTATGTCAAATGTAAGTTAGTCTGTTGATAATAAAATTACATTTGCAATTTACTTTAATAACTTTTGCTCTAAACCTCTTGTTTTGTAATTCACAAAGGCAATATTACGATGGAAGTCTATTATTTCTCTGGAGGCAGTTTTTGCCGAGATTGCTTCATTAAGTTCTTGATTTGTTTTGTTATGGTTCTATTATGTATTCCTGCTCTAAAATGGTTCTTAAATGTATTATAAAATACACTCAGACGACACTGTACATTGCAACTCATAGTTTGGGATAGTTTTTATCGGTTTGTGTATGGTTTTAAAAATTATGAAATTTTTTAAATATTATAACGTTAAGATACATAAATGTAAAAAAAAATATAATTTTTGGCACCATGTAACTATTTTTAATTTGTTTAAATACTTTATATCCACGCACCCATTAGTTTATACATCATTAAAGTACATATACACAATTAATTGATTTACATATAAATACTATTACGGTATACATATCTATTTGGTCCCCCAATACATATTTGGCATGAAACGGTTCCCAATATTCAAAAAAAAATAATACAAAGTTCGGCTCTGATGTAAAATGTGTTTATATTTAAACAATAAACATATACAGGATGGTATGAAGTATCCCCCACATAAACTCTTGTATAAACTTAAAACAGTGGCAAACTCATTTGAGAATGTAAACTAAGTCACCTGAATTATTATCTTTCATGTTAGTTTGGATTGTTGTCGCATTCCTCAAAATTTTGAATTTGAATGTTTCATAAAATTGAACCCGCGTTATACTAGTAGTTCTGTGAACAGTAGACAGAAGTCGCTCGTTGAAATAACAAATGTGGTTTTGAGCTTAGGTTAAAAATAGTGTGCCAGTAAGGAAGTAAGCACAAGGTTCAGCCAGCGAAACATTATTTTGCAATTCCCGCGATTCCGGGATTTCTAGTTCTCGTTTTTTTCTTTTCTTGAGCTAAATTGCTAAAGATTTTCTTTTAGCGGCATTGTGTTTTATTTAGGTTAATAATGGGTAAGATAGCTAAAAATATCAAGTTATAGAGGGACAACATAGAATTAAATATTTACATACTTAAATAACTAAAACTTAACAATGTATTTATAGTTCCATAACTTCCATATCATATTTCAATATTAGAAATAATGAAAAAAAACGATGTTAAAACGTCGTAATAATGATCTCAACTTTATTCTCAACCCATGTACCAACACTTCCCACGGTGTCCAACGGTCATTTTTTGTATGTCCACTATCGCCGAGCGGTTTCATATGTTTCATCTCATTTTGTAATTCAAGTAAAGCTAAGTCAAATACTTCTATGAATTTTACAATGATAATTTAAAAGTATTCAGTTTAATTCTTTGATTTATTCTCTACACTTTCTTATCCTCTACACTTTCTTATTATTATATGTCATTTTTTGCAAAGGATATATTCCTAAATTACCATTCAAAACAGGCCTAGTTTTGTTAGCAGTCTTGTAGTAGGAACATAAAAACTGGTGTTTTCAAAATAAGAAATTTGAAATTGATAAATATTTTTATATAATTCTATTTAGAACTAAATTAAGAAACGTTTTTACGTTTATGAAAAAAATGTATTTTTCCTTTCGTTACTGAACATGCTAATAACTTATAAATGTTTCTTGATCTAATAACTTTGTTAATTTTACATCAATCATTTTTTTTTTACTGGCATATATGAATTTTTTGAACCTGTATCTACAAAAAAAACCTGTGCAACATTTTTGAATTGGTTTAGAATAAATGTATAAAAACATGGTTGAAATACCAAAACTGGGACGATTTTTAACAAATTTGAAGTTTTCGGCCATTTTGTGAGCTTACCGTTTGAGATACGGAAAAAATCAAGGATAAAATTTTATTGAAAATCAAATTTGCTATTCGCAAAATGTCATTAGTTTTTAAATTCGACTTACGGTTAAGCCACAAACTGGCTTTGGGAAAAAGCTTACACTGAGAGAAACGGTGAGACCGCCATTTTTAATTTAATTAAAGGGGTTAAAAATAAAAAATGGAAAAAACCTTATATATACATTGCTTGGGCTAGGAATAAGGAACATTCATGCAAAAAATCATCAAAATCGGTCAAGGCGTTTGGCCGTAATCGTGAGTCAGACACACAGACATACAGACACACAGACGAACTGCCGAACGGTCGAGTTAAAACGGAGACCTCGCTTCGCTCGTTAAATAACTTAAAACACCATAAAAAAACTGTATTTATGATGGCCACGAAATATCTTTTGGATCAGTTCTAATTATTAAAAACTCTCTATTTCCTTTAGTACACTCAATTTAAAGCATAATCAAATTCTTTCTTACTATCCGCAAGAGAATGAAAAGCTAATTACAATACAAGAAATCATTACTTAATGACAATGAAGCTATGAATACGAAAACCAAAGATGAACTCTCCCACTGCGAAATAAATAATACAAATATATAATTGCATCCAAACCAATGTTATTAGATTAGAAATATAGCTACCAACTCCTATAAAAACAAGTGTACGTCAGTCCGCCCGAACGTCCGTGAGTAACAATGTAACATAACAGCTGATTTCACCCACCATCTGTAATATTTAAACAAAACCTAGCATATATTATACGTTGGGGTTATGTTTACAACTTGTAACTGTTATTGACTTAGGTGAACTATTCAAGTATCCAAATTATCTATTGCATGTACCCCACTTTTTCGTTTTGAAACTTTATATAGCTCAGAACTGAAAACTAAAAAGAAGAAAATATTATTGAAATAACAAAATATTTAACATACCAAGTATTTAAAACGGATTAAAAAGTATAAAATTGTTTCTCCTAGCTATACAGATTTATTTCCCCGTTTTTCCTGAAAATGTTTATTCTGAATTTTGAATAGCTATGAAAATACTTGAAGATTAAAAACATGGGGCGCATGCAATAGATAATAGTGAGGAATGTAGAACACTCACAGAATAGATTATACATTTGCAGTAAATAAAATTGCTATTGACTTAGTTGAACTATTCATGCATCAATTATTTATTGCAAGCTTCCCACTTTTTCATTCCACTTTAAAATATTTGTAAGGTTTCATTTTTAACCTTACTAGTATTTTCATACCTAGTAAAAATTCACAATCACAAATTTTCAGAAAAATCTGTTAGGGGTCTGTATGACTTATAAGTCTGTATAGGGTTAGGAGAAATTATTTTATACTTTTTAGTTCGTTTTAAAAACGTGGTATATTACTTTTGTTTTTAGTTAACTATTTTTTGTATTATTTCTGGAGATGGGGGGGTGGCAGTTGAAACCAGTCTACATTGTATTCAACTTAAAATTAGGGGAAAATGGTATTCTTTAACAATAGGTTCGAGTTTTGGAGAGAAAAAGTGGGTTTTTGCTGAAACAGCCAAAATACGACATTTTTCATCTAGCGCTTGAGCCAGAACGGTTCGTCGGAGAATACAACCTAAATAGTAAATAGTGTATAAATTTTATGTTCTTTTATTTTGAATAGTAAGGTTGTTTATGAAAATTTTATAGTTTTCGAGTTAGAAGAGGTAAACCGCTCAAAAATGAGATTTTTACTTTTTTTAATTTTTTCAATGTTGCGTGACGAAATTTTGTAAGCAAACCTCAGATTCGGATTCAACACCCCAAACAAACATATAGAATGGATGAAATCAAAACCAGCACCCAATTTTCCCGCTAGGGGCTCGTTTGAGCACAAATTGACTGTATTATTTGTAATTTAATTATTACAGGTTTTAATCAGTGTTTTATGGTTGAATAATACAAATAATATTTAATATGAGTGTCCTGTAATAGTTTAACACGAATGTAAAATATTAGTGTTATATAAAGATTGTCTAGAATATATTGCCGCAAATTTCAGTGATTTTTAATGCGTCCCCAAAACGTGTTCTGGGGACCATGATCGGTGTTCATTTACTACTCCTAACCTTAAGTCTCACTATAGGAGTGTTTGAAATACCCCATTTTTCCTATGGAAATTCGGTAAAAAGGATACAGAATAAATGATTAAAATAATAACTACTAAAGACTGGATAGTTAATAAGTTGGTCTGACTTCCACTAACTCTTTCATTCACTAACGTTTTGTGTTGAATAATTATTTAATTTAATAAAAGTACAATAATGTTTTATCCCCTATCAAGTATTAATATTATAAATACATAGAGAGAGAGAGAGAGGGGAGAGAGAGAGAGAGAGAGAGAGAGAGAGAGCGATATACAGGGGGTCCGAAACTTTACGGTGTTATTTTTCAGCTAAAAAGAAGCAAATGATACAATATAACATGTGGTCTTATCTCGATCTGTTTTCTGCCTGTCCGTATGTATGTGATTTTTACAAATACCTTAATATCTCAGAAATAGTTTAAGATATACTAATGAAACTGGGTATGAATATTTACTAAATAGGGTACATTATACTTTAAAAATTGTTTTCCTGCAACAATATGTTTAAAAATGACAGCATTTTCAACTGCCACCATTTTGAAAATACGTTTCTGAGATAATAATTTAATTGTACAAACCACATACAGACGGACAGGCAGAAAACAGATCGATATATTTTTCAAAATTTTAGCCCAAGGATTGGAGAATTTTATCAATTAATTACTAGACGCAACAGTTGCATAAACGTTTTATCGGGACCGGTTAGCATGATTAGGCCATGTTTTTTTAAAGTATAAACAAATATTTTTTGAAGTGTTTTTAATGCGTTTTTGTGATTTTTGTTTTGTGTGATGACTTCTAATGTAATTGACGACCTGATGAAGGTATGAAATTTATGTTATTATTTATGTAATTTATTTCAATTTCTGTATGATCTGAAGATGGGTACTTGTTATACACGAAGCCACGTTAATCACCAAGTGATTTTAGGATTGGGATACAAGACAAACAAGTAGGATATCGTCTCTAGTTAATTAATTGATGAGATCGAGATACATGTTATATTGTATCATTTGTTTATTTTTAGCTGACACATAACCCCGTAAAGTATCTGACATCCTGTATAATTCAAAATTATTGTTGGTAATTTTATGATTGATTGATATTGTTCAGCACTCTTTGGTCTATATTGGATCTTAAAAAATAAATCAAAGTTATCATATAAGTTCAGTTTATTTAAATTTGTTATCAATTATTGCAAGTTTAACAATATATCGGATACACTATTATAAGTATTATTGATATCAGGAACATGTCCCGTTCATAACTAGCTTCCCACTTTGAGAAATTCCATCGCATCGCCCATGATCGCATTCCTCTTTTCTCCAGCACTGTAACCGTGAAACACATTCTATCGATAAAACAATAATTGGCAGAAATATACAATTCAAACAGATTATTAAAACACACTGAATAGAATAAAATATTTAATTTTAACCATCTCACCATACGTCTTACGAGTACATCTCGAAAATTTTAAACTAGTATATTCCGAAAGAAGAGGAAACAAATACTTTTGTAATGACAGCCGGTGGATTGTATTCGTGGTTTTCAAGTGACGTTTTTAGTTGTAAATACAACTTAGTACTTAAAATATGTTACACAGTTGTTTTATGAAATTTAAAAGGAAGATTTTTACAAACATTTATTGAAAATGGGGTGAGAGAATAATCGTAAATTTTAAAATAAATGTTTTAGAAAAACGTACTATTAATTAATTTAAATAATTCGATCATGCGGCTGAACCGCTGACGTGAGTTGGCGAATTTCCAAAATTAACTTTATATGTTCTAGGATTTCAATTAACTATTTGGGAAATCGGTCTACTCACGGGGGCTCTGAATAGCAGCCTGTATGTACGAAATATATTAGTAGAATTTGTTTCTTACTCAGCCTATGATCCGGCTCACACGCTGCTTCGTTCCGCTCGCAGCGAATAACTAGTTTTGCGAGTTTGCATCTCGACCTTGTGGACTCGGTGTATGGAGTTTATAATACCGGGTGTTTTACGTTTGATTGATTTTGGGGGGACCAGACGGGCTATAAGGTTGTGTAAAAAAATGTCCATAATAACCTCCTTTATTTAATTTTATTGGTAAAACCTAAAAAGTTCCATTTAATTAAGATAAATCTAAAAAAAAGTTATTTATTGTCAAAACACTTGGTTCCGGTTGTTGGAATTTTGGCTAACGAACTCGCCCGAGCTACTTAGAAAACCAACCTGTGTACCAAATTTGGACTAAATCGGACGTGAAAATGCGGCTGTTAGAGTGTGAACACAAGGTGCTCATTTACCGTATTAAATTAAGGTCCCACCTTGAGGGTTTCTGCAATAACTGATCTTTCCCATGGAAATTCGCTAATAAAAGGATTTTCGTTCTTTTCGTAGGGCTGAGAACGCAATGTATGGCTTAAGATTTTTACATATTATTTGATTATGGGAATTGGCCTTACGATTAGCTTATGTATTCATATGACAGAAATATACTACATATATTTCGTATTATTGCATAAATTATAATAATAAATAAAATAATATTCTCTTAAAAGATATTAAAAATATGTATTACTTCCAGTAATTACTGTAAAATGTAATACAAACTTGAAAATTATAGCATTAAATTTATTTTCAACTAAATACATTTAATTTAAATAATTTGAAATAATTCTTAAAGATGTAAAATCTACATAGAAATTTTGATTTCTCCTTTAAAAAAACAATTTTTATTTTTGAGTTTGCCTAAAATATTTACAACTAAAGCATCCTCTAAAGTGTATTTTCATATTACTTACTGGTTGACCTTTTGCTGTTTTTGTGCATACTTTATTACCCCATTCCAATGTTCTACTGCAACATTGAAATCTGTCTTTACTCTGTATTGACAAAATAAAAACATTTAATCCATGACTTGATAATGTATGGTAAGTTTTTAATATGTATGATTTTAAAGTACACTAGTTCTATGAAAAACTTACAGTTTCATTAAATAAAATACGATTCGCCTTAACTTTCTGCTGCAGCAAAACCAAATTACTAACTACCCATGTTGAAAGAAACCATTTGTTCAACGGGAAAGAGTGGGTTACTGATCGAGATTAAAATATTAATGTCGCTTCAATTATCTTTGAATTATCGGAGACTTTCGACTACTTCAAAACTAGGCCTTGTCCCATTTCAAATTGACTTGTAGTTCCTGTCTCGGAGGCTTATGAGGAAGCTCAATGTTAGTTTTACAGGTGTCACCAGGAACACTAATTTAACAGTACTTATAAAATTACAAAGTGCAATGTTCATTTCACCAGTAGCCACACGTTACTAAATCCATACAGCTATTGAGTTTATGCATTAAAGAAAAATTAACCCTCCCTCATTTTGAAAATAAAGAAACAAATCCCTCTCGCAATTAATAATTAGAAAATATTTAACTAAAAATTAAATAAAAATCTGTAAGATTCATATTTTGACAGACTGATAACAAAATGAATGGGTTAAATATTGAGTAATAGTACACAGTAATAATAGCCAATTAGGTAGGAACCCAGTGCAGGTTAACCAAGTTTGAAGTTTTTTTAAAATTTGTTTGTCTCGACGAGTTGGCGAAAAAAAGTTTTAAAAAATTGTTTGTGCTTTCCCCCTCCCCCTTAAATAAAAACCGCATTTAAAAAAGTGCATATTTTAACGAGCATTTAGAAATTTTTGTTTTTCTGAAACATAAAAATAATTTATTTTAAAAGGTATTAACAACAATGTATTTTTAGTAAAAACAATATTTTTACTAACTAAAACTAGAAATATTGCTAAAAAAATAACACGACAGAAATCACAGAAAGTGGAAATCTCATTCATATGTGTAGCTTGTCTAAATGGGCTGAATTTTAATACTGTATATCGAATTCAAACTTGACATAGAAGTTAAAATATATATTTTAAACGTATATGCTGTGTCTCAGCTTGTTATCTTGAAAATGACCCAATCTAGAGCTAGAGCCACTTGACTTGTCAATGGGCTTCACGATTTTAGGAGTACCGGACCAACCAACTGAGATAGGTTCAACTGGCCCAAAATTCAATCAGTCTAAACACGACAGAAGATCAACTGGCCCAAAGAAATGAATACAACCTAACTCGTTTTAAACGGCTCCAGTTTAAAAGGTTTTAAAATATCAGCCTGAAACTTTTTTTACAAGTTAAACATATAGATTCAAACAAGATCAAGAAGTATACAATTTTTTCTTTTTTACTTTTAAAAAACACACAAGACACTTAAGCAGCTAGCTTTTAAAAAGTACATGGAACAAATACTTACTGAAAATATTTATGCTGGTGTATTAAACTTGTAAAATACATTTTATGTTGATATTCCAAAAATTTACGAAACTGGAACAGATTGAAATGCACTGCAGCGTTCGTTAAGCAAAAAATCGTGAGGCTTGTTGATAAGTCTAATGGTTCTATCTCATGCAATTTTTGAGTTACCAACTTGAGTCTTGGTATACAAGTTAAAAATACGCTTTTCACTTGCTATACCAAGTTTTACTTAGATATTGTCCAAGCTACGCGCCCACTGGGTCGGTACGGTCGTCACGGCCGCCACGGCATTTTTTAGAGTGGGTGCGCGCACTGGATCGGGCGTTCCGCCGTTCAGGCGTTCCGCACTGTCCTCCATCCGCCTTCCGCCAAAACAGAAGTCAGTTTGGGAGAGGATCTGATGAAAGATGGATGTGGAGGTGGAAATTGCGGTAGTGAGTGCGTTTTTGATAGAAGAAGAGGAGAGTGTTAAAATAAGAAAAAGGAGGTTTTGGATTCATAACATTAACAGAAAAAGATTGTTTTGTGGTGAATTTCACACTTTGTTCCCGGACCTTGTGGAAGATGACCTTAAGTTTTTTTAGTACTTCAGGATGACTCACGACAAGTTTGACCACGAACACAACAGAGAGCAGACAGCGTAGAACGCTGAAAATGCCGTACCGACCGTCCCAGACGCGCGCACTGGATCGGTCTGGCGGATACGCCGTCACTGAAATGTCCTACAGTTCGTAGCTCCAGACTTACAAGGCCTCTAACCTAACCCGGGGTTTAGCGAATTTATATTACGGGGCGGGGTGAATGAAATAAAGGGCCCAGTATACGTTACAAGTGTTATTGGAAACGTAATGGTTGTGCGTAATATATTTGTTGACATGATTTTGTCCTGTCTAGCAGATATAAAATTGGAACAGCAGTACAGTCCATTAAGAGTTTAGTAATTTACGTAAGTTTAGGATTTTGTGATTAACTTTGAGTATTAGCAAGATAATTTACTTACCAAATACTTTTATTTACTTACTTCTTTACCTCCAAGCTTACATGTACATTTATTGTTCTCAGTATAATAATTACAGCAATTAACAGCATTTGTATCGCTACACTGTAAACAAATAAGTTAATCAGTAAAGTTTACAAACATAACTGTTTTATATTATATTATACAAAACAATTGTAATATTTGTATACTATTGACAGACTAGGATACAGGGTGTGTCGGGTTCACGAGAGGTTGGCACAACTTCATTAGATGGTAGGGACTTAAAAAAAGCAAAATTATTGCAATGGAAATAGGTCCGAAAAAGCTTCGCTTTCCAGATATCCGCCATTTTTTTTTTTTTTTTTACAAAACAGCTCATTTAAAAAATGTTTAACCAATTGAGTTGAAACTTGGAATGAAGTGTAACCTAACAAATATCTATTTTAAGAAAACTAAACGATTATATCCATTAATGCTTTAAAAAATGGCGGTTATTTTAAAATTTCAAACCTAAATTACCCGAAAACGGTACATTTAACCTACAATGTCAAGGTACATTTTTTGAAGTCATTTTAATTCCCTGTCAGATGGTGTAACTATCAAAACATTCGGATGAAGGATAATAATTAAGTTATGTGTAATAATTCGTTTGTTCCACAACGGCATCCTGCAGGCCTACCAACTCAGTAAACACAATATTGTATGTACATATTCAGTTATTATTTTTGATAGTTACGTGATTTTATAACTGTATACATTCATTTTGATTTGTAAACATGGTCACAATGTTGTTATTTCTCGTTCGACTTCTTATTAAGTTACCATTACATTTATATTTAATTGGTGCATATTTTATAATGCTTTAATTTATTTTTTTTAAAATTAGCCATTTCTGAAATACTTTAAATAGAAAATTTTGTACAGCCGCTATTTTGAAATGGTTTTACACAAAAAAATCAAATTTTATTTAGTCATAAATAATGTTGGTGTAAATATATTTATATGTTCGTGCCTATTTTCAACCTCCTACCTTAAAAGCTTTTTTTACAAACTTGTAGGAGATGCATAACAATTTACTTTATGAATGATTAAAATAACAACGATTTATAAAAATCATATTGTACTTATTTCTCATCCGATTTATATTTATTAGTATGATGTCATTGGTTTAGTCTTAAATTTTGACATTTTTTGTTATTCTTGAAAATTTGTATAGACATCAACGGTTTATGATATATTACCGTTTAGGTTTTTTTATTTTTTTAGCCACCATTGTGGAATAGCATTTACGAAAAAGTTCAAATTTTGTGTGGAGACTAGTACAGTAGGTATGTATATTCATAATAAATTTTAAGTTTATACGTCAACCCTTTCTGTATCTATGCATTTTGTTTGTTTAAAGACACATAAAGAGAGACAGTAAGCACCGTAGACCCATGTTTATATTAAGAAATATGTTATTCTCGATCCCAGGAACAAATCCACAAAAGGGGATCAGAGAGTTTGGCGACATGCTGTATATTTAAAATAAATTTTATATAACTTTACATAAAATAATATATAACTTCATTATGTCCCGTTTCTAATATTTCTTTGGATGTCCTCTTCTCCTCCAATTGTGTGAAACCCATAGTTAAAAATTAATCATAACACCTTTTTTTAAGCTATCTTAATTATGTAGCAAAACTTCGGGAAATGCAAATCAATGTTTATAAAATGTTCTGTTTTATACATGGAGATAATTATGTTTTTAAATTTATAATTGTTTCCAGTAAACTCCGTGTGGGCCTAATTTTGCCAACAATTTGATGAAAATTACTTTCTCTAGTTTTGAAAGTCCGTTTAATAGATTTTGTATGAACGTTGGAAAGAGATGAGATTTTTGACAAAATAGACTTCACTAAGTCCTCAACAATTAGTGTTAATATATTTTTAAGTATTTCTAGTTTAACTAAATAGCCCAGTATATAGGGGGTTTCAGCTTACATTATTGCGGCAAAAGATTTTTTTCTAGGATCGTTTGGTATGGTGTGGGTATGCCAAATCTAATTTTGCGAAAGTGGGGGGGGGGGGGGGACAACTTTGGGGGGCAAAAAACATGAAAATTTTCTGACTTTTTCCAGTTTTTCTCTCATAACTCGAAAACGGTGCATATTTTGTAAACAATAGTACTTTAATAAATTAAAGAGGACAAAACTACGGGTCGATTAAAAAAACCAAGTGTACATACTGTCTGTATGTATAGCCTACAAACCTAGAGCGAAAACTATTCCATCGATTTCAAACAAATTTGCACCAGACATGTCAAGTAGGCCTGTATAGATGCACGAAAAACGGTTTTGAACATTTTTGAAATACAACCCCCTATTTGGCCAAAAAACCCACAAAAAACACATATTATTTTTTTATAAAAAACGGCTATAACGATTTTAATAAAATTTTGCTTATTTGTAGCCCTCAATGCAAAAAAACACATCTTTCTAAACATTCTCGTTTATCTAACAATAATAATAATAATAACTAATTTGTGTGGGTATTTTGGCCATAAAGAGGGTTGTTTTTCAACATTTTTCAAAAACTTTTTTCGTGCATCTAAACAGGCCTAATTGACGTGTTTGGTGAAAGTTTGTTCAAAATCGATAGAATAGTTTTCTCTCTAGATAATAATAATAGTATTTATTAGTTAATCTCCTACTTTAATAAATCACCTCTCCTACGCCACCTACAATTATAAAGTCACAGTGAATCTGTTTAATATAAATATGTTTGTGAGAAAGTATGTGCCAGTTCCTGGTACCGTTTATTTTATTTGAGGTTATGCGTGTTGAAGTGCGTATGTATTTGTGTATTAATATAGTTGGCTTTATGTTTTTGTATGAAATGGTTAATGTTTTTTTTTATTATTACTATTACAAATTGTAATTTGCTTATGTATGATATAAGTGTTATTATGTGTTGTATTCCAGTTATAAGCAATTTTAAGTTTTGCTTTATTTACAGGGAAACTATAAGCTATTAATTTTCTATTTTCATCATACACCTAATTACATCTTACTGTAATATTTTGTTAAAGTTTGCCTTTTTTCTTTTTTTTGTACAACTTGTTAAGTCATTAAATTTGTGTACCTATATTGAAAAAAGGACCAATCAATTTAAAAAAAAATATATTGTCATTCCTTTAAATAAGTGTAATTCTTAAACTTTTGTTAAACGTTGGAAATAAAAATAAATAAATAAGTAGTAACTTTCCTGTACTGTATTTAAGTTGTAAATAAAATAATTTTTATAGGTACTTACTTAACTGTCTCTTTCCCGATAACTTTGGTATAATATGGATATACAAGTATGTACAATAGTTTACTGTGTTTAGATAAAGGTCTTCAAGCATTAAAATATATGTAGGGAACAAGAAACCAGCAGTACAGGTAAAAGTAATGAATAATTATTTAATTTAAGTTGACCATAATTTTACTTTATGAGTTGACAAAATTTCAAAATTAGAAAATTTAAAAAAATTGGTGCTTTTTGATTTCATGGATTGATGCTCTTTAACTTTTAGAGAGGGGGGTATTGATAAAATTTGATTTTGGAAAGATATAGCACATTGAAAATGGGTAAAACACAGTTTTTGGCAAAGTTGGAAAAATTTGCTGTTTTTTGGATCCTAATAAAAATCGAAATACTGGACCAATTTTGCACTTTGTTTTTTAACCGACGCGAAATTTTGTCGTCTTTAATTTACTAAAGTACTATTTTTTACAAAATATGCATCCTTTTCGAGTTATAAGTGAAAAACTGGGAAAAGTCCGAAAATTTCGAGGTTTTCTGCCCCCCCCCCCACTTTCGATGTCGCAAAATTAGATTTGGCATACCCAAACCTTGAAAAAAATCTTTTGCCGCAATTAATGTAAGCTGAACCACTTTTTGGATCCTTTATATACTGGGCTATAAAGAAAGTTTTGTGATTTAAGTATTACTAGTTTTAATCAATGTGTTATGTTAGTATAGTACAAATAATATTTAATATGAGCGTCCCGCAATAGTTTAACACGAATGTAAAATATTAAGTGTTATATAAAGGGTGTCTAGAATATATTGCCCCAAATTTCATTGGGCCATTCTATAGGTGAAAATAACAAAAAAGTTCCAATAAACCTAAGTTCGAAACTGTTTAGTTTCGAATTATCCGCCATTTTTTTTTACTAAAAACTTATATCTTTGAAAATAGAAAAGATATTAAAATTAATATATTTTACTTTTTGTTAATTTTTTAATAATAATTAAAAAAAACAGTTGTTTATTGTATTTTTTGCATAGCTCAAAAGAAACCCGAGATATCGGCTAAAAACTCAAAACATAATTTCTTTCCCTATTATTATTATTATTGTTTCCTGTATTGTTGCAGATAATATCAAGAAAGTATGTCTTGAGTTTTCAGCCGATAACTCGGTTACCTTTTATGCAACAGGGAAAATAAGAAACCATTTTCTTTGTTTTACAAAATTAACTTTTTCTGTTTCTTAATATATGAGATTGGTAATTATAAATAATCGCTATTTTTAAAGTATATAAAAGAACGTTCTAATTTTTTGTCGAAGGGTAAAAGGTAACGTATCAAATATGTTCACTTTATTAAAGGTCAATATCTTTTCTATTTATAAAGATATTAAGTGTTTCGTAAAAAAAAAAACAAAATGGCAGGTAATTCGAAAAGGAAGCATTTCCCGACATATTATGTTTATTAAAATTTTGTTGTTATTTTCACTGTTACAATACCTGGTCAAATTTGGTACAACATTTTCTAGACACCCTGTATAAAGAACATAAACAGGCTACCACAGTTATAAAAAAAAAACTTTAGTTTAAAACATCAGAAATTTTATGGTTTGTTCCTATTCCTATCAATAGTAATAAACATCTCATCTAAATGTTCTTGTTGTACAGTTTTTACTGTTATAAAACTAAATTCAAAAAAACCGATACAAAACTTTAAAATCTTTGCTGAAATGATTTGAAAAATCTAGAGTTTTAAAGTGGTAAGAATGGAAGGTTGTGCCACGTGATCTATACAGGACAGCTCGACCAGTTTAGATCACAAAACGTTAAATTTCGTAATATAATTACGTAATATAATATATTATAAACTATTAAATAATTAATATAAGTTATACTTACATCATGTCCAAAGATAAGGCATACACATGTCCCCGACATACACTTTTGATTGCAACACTGTATAGGTTTCGAGCACTGAAGGAAACAAGAAAATATAACTATACTGTCAAAGTTACTGTACAAATTATTTACATTAGAGCTTTATATTATACTAGGGGAAATCCCTGAGTGCTACGCACGACAACCCCGTTGGAACATTCTATACACATATAATCATGTTATGATTTCTTTATAATTAAGGTGTAGGATTAATAATAACCCCAAAGCTAAGATGGTAAATAATGTTAAATGTTCAAATCAAATTATTTCGTATGTTTTATAACAGCAGTTATAATAAAGAGTAAAAGAACTAGCAAGGCTAAGGTCTACACTTTAATAAAAACCTAACCTAAAAGTAAGAAATACAAATAATTGCTTTATAGTTTTAAATCAGCTGTTAATGGAAATATTAGAGCAAACAGCTGTTTTATCTGTTATTTTATTCAATTGGTTGCTACGGTAATGAATGTAAATACATCCAAGAAATATGTGTTAGTTCATCAGCCTAGACCTAGCCTAAGATTTTTTTTCAAATAAATTTACAAATATTGAAATAAAAAATGGTTTTATCAAAATGAATTACCGTATACTCAGGAATAGTGTAGCTTTTTATTAGTGAAACTATTTTTTCAATCGGTTTAATAGTTCCTGACATTACATACAAACAAACAAATTTTAAATCTTTATAATATTAGTGTAGATACTAATATTCTTTTAGTATAGATATAAAATTTTCTCGTGTTTTAGTCATTTCTGAACTGCAAAAACGTATTAATTAGCGAATTTCCATAGGAAAGATATAAGCTATTGCAGTATCCTTATGGTGAACCTAAGGTCGAGGTAGTAAATGTTTTGTTTTTTTACATTTTTACAGCTGAAAAAGTTTTTTTTCGGATGTCATTAAAAACTTTATACATATGTAAATGTGTATATAATAATATGTATGTTCGCACTCTAAGGCCCACATTTTAAGTTCGATTTTATCCAAATTTGGTACGCACGTTGGTTTTTATGTAGCTCGGACGAGATCGTTAGCCAAAAAATCCAAAAACCGTATGTAACTATTTTTTGGATACTTTTCATACTAAAACTAAAAATTTTAGAGTTTTATCTATACAAAAAAATATAGGAGATTATTCTCCACATTTTATTTTTTTACACTATTTGATAGCTGGGTTGGTTTTCCCGAAATCGATCAAAACGTAAAACATCATAGAAGTACCCGATTCAAATCCACGTGGGGGATTTTAGCGTGGGGGAATCTTCTGATCCGAGGCAGCAACTTCGAGGTGTAAATAAGCGAAGCGAGTTTTTCAGATGGAAAGTTGAATGGAGTCAAAGCTGGAGGCTCAGGTGCAAACAAATTCTATTCGGTGCCTTTGTGAGAAGACCAATTTCTTTTTAAACCCTAAAAAATACAAATTTTAGAAACTCGATAAACTTCCATCAACGGTTCAGATTTGTGATCAATTAATATTTTACTGGGTTGAGATAGAGACATTGTTTTTTTTTTAGAGAAACTTGGGTTTTGCTGGTATTCTTATTTGTCAAGACATTTTAAAAAAATATTTGACTCATTGGGTCTTTGCATTTAAGATTTGTTAGCTGCCCTCAAATAACCCTATTTTTGTGATATGGACAAAAATATGATAAAAACAGAAAAGTACTTTTTATGTCTTAGAAAAGTGTAAAGCGTTTTCCTAACTTCATTCATTACAAAACTACTAAGTTTGCTTATCCCTGCATATCTATGTATAAACACAAACAATATCGATTTTAAGAATAAAAGAATATATATTATCATAGCCACTGATTATACAGTATATATGGCTTTCCAATTGCCGCATATAGAAACTGATCTAGGTCATTATACACTCTAAAAAATACAACACCAATACATACCCTTCTTTTTGAGTAGGCAGGTATACATTGATATTTTTTCCGGTTTGCATACGAAAGTTTGTAGTCTGAAAGTTCAGAGTCTAAAGGTTCAGACTCATTATAAGTGTCTTCTTGGCACATGCACTGTTTAACAAAAACAATATATTTTAATATACATTTTTAAACATTAAATTGTTTAACAAATACATAATATAACTTCAAATACATAGTTATTTACTTATTTTAACACCAATTCATCAAATAATGTTTTGAATACGACTCTAATATGATTCTCAAGGTTATCTAAAATGTGTAACACTGAAATATGTTTAACGTTTTTAGAAAATATTAAGGCAAACACATGCACGTAATCACTCGCGAAACTGTTTTTATTTTATTTCGATTGTTTATATTTTGGTAAATAATCGAATTAATTTACCAAACCTTATATTTAAGAAAATATAATTATAAATTCAGTTATTTCTTTTTTTAAACTGAAATCCAATCTTTAACTAACATTTTGAGCATTTCAAAATGTTAAACAATAGAAATTTCACAACGGGTTTTTGGTTCATCTAATTTAAAATGTAAACTTTTTATAAAAACCCCGCATACAACAAATAAAATTCCAAGAAATCAAAGATTTGACAAATAGAGAACCTGCTAGGTTGCTGGTTTAAGTTTTTGACTTCAAAGTACAGAAAATTTCGCGTCCGAACTTTTTTGTAGGAATAGGCTACCAAATGGGTACTCTAAATTTCTTTGAGTAAGAGACAGATAGGATTATACTGTGTTTGATTGTGAGCTTTCTGATACACAAAGCCGATTTTGTCTATCAGAATAGTAGTCAAGTATCAATGTATTGCTTGAGAGGAAGAGTTGCCGCGAGACCCAAAGCGCAGATTCATTTACCTAGTGCAACAAATTCACAGACTAATCGAATGACACTTATAATTTGTCCTACAAATCACAAAATACGGAGTTTTATAGTTTTCCTATAAATTAAATAATTTATACTTCAAATAATTTTTATTTTATATCTACATCAAAAATAAGTATGCATTTGATTTTGTCTTATTTCGATGCAATGGTCATGTAACATAATGTCATCAACACAACCATTTAGAACTTTAATAAATTTATGTTTAAGACAGGTTCTGCTTACATAGTTAATTAATAGCAAACTATTTTTTTAAAACAATGAGAGTATTTAGGCTGTTTCTGTTGTAAGTATTGGTAAGTTAACACCAATACTTGAAACACCAATAAGGACAACAACATATGGTCAGCAACAATAAAATAATTAATAATAATTATTAATATAAAATTGAAATAAATTCAAACAAAAGAATATTTCAACAAAATGAATCCATAGGAAAAGGCCAGACTGTCTTTGTGTGTAATGTAATTGTAATGTAATAATTAGTAATGCTTACGGATGTTACAACGAATGTATCAACTTAAATTACTTATACGCAAAAACACAACTACGAATGCAGATATGCGATAAACACTGCTAAATATGTAAAACTGGATAGCCAATCAAACAATATAAAATTCGTGAATTAGTGAATACAAGAATTAAAATGCGTGAATTAGTGTGGTGGGAAAATCTTAGAGAGCACTCAAGGACTGTCATTAAAAAAACGGTCGAGGGAGTAACATCTAGACCACAACTTTAAAAATGCCCTAGATAAAAATTTTAAAATTTTCAATCATCCAACAGATTACTGATCTAACCATTAAATCATCATAGAATTAATATCACCATTTAAACAATAAAAATCATCAAATTAAAAAATCAAAATCTACAAAGAGTTCAAGTGCTTAATTTATTAAAGTGAAAATAAATAATAGTCAATAAGTTGAGTGTAAAAATGTATCAAAATAAAAGTGAAATGAGTATGAGAGTGTTAAGAACCAAAAATTATGTTAGAAGATTTAATATTTAATATGATTGTAAGACAGATCCCGAGTTTAGAAAGAAAGCAAATGAAATCATATCCAGAGCATTATGTCATAAGTAACACTAAAAGAAAATATCATCAATTCATAAATAATTGTGTTGGGACTGATTAATAGGAGTAACTACAAGAGGGTTCCAAAACACATCATAAGTAATTGGAATCAGTCAATGCAACTTAATATATGTCAAATGAAACAATAAATAATACAATAGCTATTGTAATATCAAGTTAGTATGTTAGTAATTAATTAAAATAATAATTAATTAAAATATAATAAGAGATATCAATCAGGGTTTAAATTAATAACTTTATTATGTACTGGTAATTAGGATAAATCTAGATTCAATAATAAAATAAAATAAATAGATCAAATGTTAGGAGAGCTAGAGATTAAATAACTAGCACAGTTCTCATTAGATGGATGTAAACTTTCATTGTAAAAGATTTTATAATATTTTAAAACTATAAATTAAATAGGATGTAGGTGTACCGGTATTTAAAAATTGTAAAGAATAATTGATTTAGGAACTGCGTTGAGAAATTTACAGAATATATTTAACTATTTTGTAAAGATGTCTGTGTACTTATTTCTACCTAATTCTTTGGAGTACATCACATGGCAAGCTAAAATTTGATCAGTAAATCTGATCTGGTGGAGCCCCAAAACTTGTAAATATTACAAAATTCAAAATAACCATAATAAAGGTGAGTAATCTTACATGGTAAAAACACCATAAAATAAAATAAGTGTTACATGGTGGAGTGATAAATTTATAAGAATATAAATGTGGTAGAGATAATTATTACAGAGATATAAATGAACTATGTATGGAATGAGTATAAAAAATTACATATAATAAAAGATCTGGTATAGATTTCTTCTGAATGAGTGATTATATAATTATATGATTCTAAATATGTTATAAAATCAAAATTTAACAAACTTTTACATTTAAGCATACAAAAAGGGAATACAATACATAAGAATAAATACATAAACAACCACCAATAAAAAAAAAACACAAATAGAAACAAACAAAATGGAGAAGAAAAGAAAAACATAATTAATTCAACCCTCGCAGTAAAATGATTTACCTTCTGAAGACATACAAATTTAATATTTACATTCCATCAAGAGCTAACGGTTGAACTCTAAAAACACAAATAAACTTATTACCTACATATATTTAACAATCAGAATTGAAGTGGTATTAAAGCTTTACACAAATAAATCAAGAGGGGCAAATAACATGGAAAAGCGCAAACAAAAATTATTACATGTTTTTAAACCAGTTGTACACAGTCAAAAATTAAAAATCATGTAAGAAAATAAAACTCAAACAGAGTCAGAAACACCCATATACTTTTGCTTGCAAATTCATTGCTCTTTGCAGCAAAATAAACCCCAATTTAGGAGATACACAAATAACATCTCACGTAATACAAGATTTAAAACTGGAAATTTTCAAACGCATTATAACAATAGAAAATTAAAAAATCTCAGCCAACTACAATAAAACTGAAGAAAGATTGAACACCGAATATTTCAACGAGCCCTAAATAAAGAAAAGCGTTTAAGAAATAATATGGAAACCACAAAACAAATACAAAATAAATAAGTTGCACACATTTTGAAGCCCTAACAACAATTTTAGATAAGCTAGAACAACTCAAGGAAATGATACACACATTATGGGTAAAAGTATGACCAAAAAAAAAAACAAAAAACCAACCACATTTCAACGTCATCAAAATGAAACACCCGCTATAACAACAGCAGGCAATTTAACAACAGACATTCAAAAACAAGACCAGAATTCATACACACTATCAATATTTTATAGCGGTCAACACGAGGCAAGACAGGGAAAACAATCGCCCAACAAACAAATATTTCTTAAGACAATATGATTGTGACATATGTACAATGGACAATCGCTCAAACAACGAATGCGCATTCAATTTAAAAAAGAAAAACTAATCCACATTACATAAAACATCAAAATAGGCCTCACACCAATAGCCGTATAACCCCAATACAGGCAAGTGAAAATGATGTCATAATTCAAAAGAACGAAAGAAAAACATTTAAAAAAACAATTTAGATTTACTTACGCAAGACAAAAAAAAAGGGTCAATGACAGAAAACATTTTTCGATTTCATTAAGGAACCAAAAATTTAAACATTCCAACACGGATGCAGATGACAAAAGCAAAATAATCTTAACTACAAGAAATGTTGAATCGCAATATATATTTGAAGACACTCAAATAACTGATGTTGACAAACGTAGGTCAGGAAATGGCACACATTAAGATGGCGCAGGATGAACGTGTCAATGTAACACAATTATTGCCGACCATGTAAAAACAAAATTACTTGCACAGTAGTTTTATTAAACATTATCTACACAAAAATGATGTACCTAAATCAAGGAAATCAGAAAATGATGTAGCATGGAATGTATACAATACACTATTTAACAAAAAATGAAAATTCAAGAGTTTGCACAATAAAAATAGCATTTAACACGTTGAATAACTAAAACAATGAAACAATCTCAGAATCAGGTGCGGATGTATCGTTATGTGATTACAAACTATTAACGCAAAAACCACAAACATTAAATACAATAATCAAATCCATCTCAAACAATAATCTAAAAATTCATGGCGAGGTAACATTACCATTCAAAATAAAAATAATATAAATTTCACAAAGACATTTTATTTTGCATCTTTAATAAATGCAAAAATAATACTAGGTAATAACTTTCAACTAGGAAATCAACAAACATAGAGTATTTACTTTGTTTGTTTGTTTGCCTTTCTGGACTGGGTATAAATATTTCATAAATACCTGTGTATCACTTTTTTGTGCTGCTCACAGTCCTGTTTAATGCCTATACATTTAACGAGACAACGATCGTTTCGCCTTTTGATCAGGCATTTTCAAGTCACTTTAAAATTCATAAACAATAATTGGCATTATTTTAATGCACGTCAAAAATATCACATAGTTTTACACACCAAACATTACACAACACAATTTAAATTTTTTTTAAAACAAATTTTTAAAAACAAACGAGTATTAACAATACAAGTTTTAGTAAACTTACACACCAATGTCCCATTGGACCAAACCGTAAACATTTAGAAAAATAATATATTGTAGGACAACACAATGGACACCGAAATGTTGGACGAAATGATAAAACTTTTAACAATTTGTTTAAGACAAAATTATTTCGAATTCAACAACATGTGTTATATATACAAAAGACAGGATTAGCTATGGGCTCACCACTCTCAAGTATTTTAGCTGAGATATTCCTCAACCACATCGAGCAGGAATTCATTATGAACACAAATAGCCCATTTCGTAATAACGTAACATCATACCATAGATACGTCGACGATACTTTCTGCATTTTTAAAGACAGATAAACATGTTCAAAAACTACTTGAATAAATTACACCCCTCACTCAAATTCACATGTGAAATAGAAACCAACAATAGCTTGAATTACCTCGACCTAAGCATAACCAAAGCCAACAATACGTTGGAGTACAAAGTTTACAGAAAGCCCACCCAAACAGACCACACCATACACGCCTCATCCAACCACCCACACAAACATGTCCGCTTACAACTGCCTCGTACATAGAGCCATAAAGATACCTATGAAAAAAACTGATTTCAATCAGGAAATTAAAATAATCAAACAGATTGCCACAGTTAACAGCTTCGACCATACACTAATAGACCGTGTATCATAACGAAGAAAATTAATAATAATAATAGACAAACAGTACAGGTAAAACCAAAGTATATAGGCATAAACTACCACGGATTATTGGATAATGTTGCTCAAAGAATATTTAAAAAAAAAAACAAGGATACAAACTAGCGTTTAATACTAATAATAACTTAAAAAAGGCACTTAAACCAAAGTTTAAAACGGACTGTCCTTACAATGCGAGTGGCATCTACAATTTAACTTGCGATTTAACATGCACTACATCGGACAAACAGGACGATCATTCAAGACACGTTTTAAGGAACATATCCCCAATAGCAGAGCACACAACATTTATTGGACATTTATCCCAGAACATTTATTGGAAACTGGACATAAATATAGCAATATACAAAAAAACATGCACATTTTGAACACATGCTCGAAAGGACCGAATATGAACGTTTTAGAAGAATTCCATATATACAGCTACTATTTCAAACCCAAACAGTCTATTAAATAGAAAAACACATTTCCAATCAAACAGTATTTTTGACATTGTTATCAGAGCTGACCCCGACCAAACCAATACGACCCTACCACGTAATAGACTAACAACCCAATCAGTACCGGTGCAATGATAGACAGGAGTACATGTGCAAGCTTAATAAATGTAATTGTTGAATTTTTAGACCCGTGCGTTGGGATTTGTGTACATTGAATTAATACTCGTTTGTTTTTAAAAATTTGTTTTTAAAAAATTTTAAATTGTGTTGTGTAATGTTTGGTGTGTAAAACTTTATGTGATATTTTTGACGTGCATTAAAATAATGCCAATTATTGTTTATGAATTTTAAAGTGACTTGAAAATGCCTGATCAAAAGGCGAAACGATCGTTGTCTCGTTAAATATAGAGGCATTAAACAGGACTGTGAGCAGCACAAAAAAGTGATACACAGGTATTTATGAAATAAACATAGAGTACAGTAAAAAAATTATAATATATATAATTATATAAAAGCAAATAATCAAGAATGCATAGTAGATATGAATTAATCGTGGTTAGACAATTTGAAAAATTTACGTTTAATAATAAACCATAATATAATAATAAACTCAAAAATTAACTGAACACATTTCACTGGGGCAGAGTTTACCTGTACAAAATGTAATGGAAAAGATACTACGAAATAAATAATTATGAAATGGACATTGGAGCAAAAACAAATGCATGCCTATATATCAAGTCAAGAAAATCAATTCTATGTTCATATATTTATTCAATGCGTCAAAAAGTAGGCAAGCACTACTTCCTAGAACACTTACAGCCATATAAACAAAAATAAAGAGGAACCACAAATTTATGATAAATTTAACAAAAAATGTACACACACACAACAGGAAAACTCAAATAAGGAACAAATTTATTACAAAATGGAGTGCAACTCCAAATTAGCGGAAATTTAAAGTATAATCAGAAAATTAGAAGAGTAAAGGAACAGATAAAGAACGTAAATTTTCCAACCCCTGATTACAACTAATGTTTAACCGTTTAGCTGAACAACTCACAATATTTTACCAAGTTAGATATAAAACATGGATTTTTGCAATATTACAAGTAAGCTTACACGAAGAAACTAAACCACTATTGACAATTCAAATACAAGACAGAATGTTAAGACTTACCAGCCTTCCGCAAGGACTTTAAATTTCCATTTAATATTCCTACTAAACCCTAGTAAAACACCTATTTTCAAAATGTTTAGTATATTTGGACGATACATCAGTATTTGCACCAACCTTTGAAGACAAATTAACCTTTGGAAGCTGTTCTGCATGAATTAGACAAAACAAATTTAAAATTACATACAAACAATGTAATTTTGTTATAAGGAACATTTGAAATAATGCAATCATTCGTCAGTTATTGTTCTGTCCTATGCAACGGTCAGACCAAACTATCAACTTTCGATATTTACCTATATAGGTAAATATCGAAAGTTAATAGTTATAGATATCTAACGGCTTAAAACAGTCTAACAAGTAACTTAATAGAACTGATGCTACCTCTTTTGGCCACTGTTTCGTCCCATATGTTCATAGTTACTTTATCACTTCCCATATCATGAATACAACTATTGTACATAGATACATAGCCTTTTATAAAACATGTTAGAATGATTTAGTGTAGGACAAAATAAAACCTGCTGTATATCAGTACACAAAACGTAAAGAGTGTCGTCTAATTTTGCTTCCTCTGTATCTTTTTTTAAGGCTGCGTATGCGCTTTCAGCTTTTCTATGATGAAATTCACTCTCGAAAACAATTTGTTTCTTTCATTAGCCAAATTTTTGAAGAAAATAAGAGCTATTACACTCGACCCAACTTGAAAATTACTTTATATGTTTTATTCCCGGATTGATAAGTGGTAGTAAATATGCATCAAAATTGCTGATTTTTTTGTGAAAGGGTCCTAGTAGGATTCTTCAGATACATTTTTTTTGTTTTTCGATCCGATTCAAAATGGCGGAGTTATACCGATTAATCATTTTTGGGTAAGGATTTAAAGGTATAAAAGTATATGGGTTTTTCCCACCTTGATAAAATAGTAGTAAATAAGCTGAAAAATAGCTGAAATTTTAGTGGAAGAGTCCTTGTAGGACGTCCCAGACACTGATATTTTTATTTTTCAATTTTACACAAAAAGGCGGCTTGTTTGATTGAAACCAAAATGGCAAAGTTAGAGCGAGGAAATTGCATTATTTCTCCCACTCTTAAGCCCGTGTGCAGTTTTTGAGCTATATACTTCGAAAGGTAATTAAATATACTACAATCCTGTGCAAAGGTATTTCAGGTACAGTCCCCGAAACAAGGAACAAAATTGATAGGAAACTCCCGATAAGTGATTTTTTCATTATCCATGTCAGGTTTTTTAACAATTCTCCCACTCATATGCCCGTGTGCAATTTTTGAGCAATAACGTTCGAAAGGTAATTAAATTTACTACAATCCTGGGCAAAAGTAGATCAGGTACAGTTCCCAGAACAAGGAACAAAATTGATAGGAAGCCCCTAATAAATATGTTTTTCACTATCCGTGTAATGTTTTTGCGCAATTTCTCCCACTCATAAGCCCGTGTGCAATTTTTGAGCTATATCGTTCAAACAGTAATTAAATTTACTACAATCTTGTGCAAAGGTAATTCAGGCACAGTTCCCGGAACAAGGAACACAATTGATAAGAAGCCCCTGATAAATAATTTTTTCACTATCCGTGTAAGGGTTTTGCTCAATTTCTCAAACTCATAAACCTGTGTGCAATTTTTGAGCTATATCGTTAAAAAAGTAATTAAATATACTACAATCTTGTGCAGAGGTAATTCAGGTACAATTCCCGGAACAAGGATCAAAATTGATAGGAAGCTCCTAATAAATGATTTTTTCATTATCCATGTCAGGTTTTTGCGCAATTTCTCCCACTAATAAGCAAGTGAGCAATTTTAGAGCTATATCAAATGAAAGGTAATTAAATTTAATACAATCCTGGGCAAAAGTAATTCAGCTACAGTCCACTTAACAAGGATTATAATTGATAGGAAGCTCCTTATAAATGGTTTTTTCATTATCCATGTCAGGTTTTTGCGCAATTTCTCCCACTCATAAGCCCGTGTGCAATTTTT